>FWCC01000456.1:0-40067 GCA_900169235.1 Zarea fungicola | reverse complement strand
ATCGTGACTAAAGTATGTGGTGTGCGCTATTCAGAGAAGCTTTACCCTAGGCTAGTTGAGATTGTGCGCATTGTACAGAACGACAATACGGATCAACAACATTCATTAGAGGTGCAAGCTTAAAGCGCAGCAATACTTTAATTACCAATCCGAATGTTTGGCAGGGTGAAAAAAGGCTGCTGCACCAAGAAACTCACCTTTAATGCCCAAGACAAGGAGCAATTAGGCACAGCCACATTATAAAATACATTAAGACCTGGTTTTGGTATTATGTAGCCGTTAATTAGACATAGCTTACTCCATACTATCAGGTATCAGGACCTGAATCTGCTACGGTAAAGTGACAACTGGCTGTCTCCACAGCTTACCCTAGACCTGCTTCCTGCAAGACAATCCGCACTGTGTACAAAGGTACACAAAAAGAGGGAGCCAGCTAATACTCTTCCGAGCGTCTGTTGCGTCTCGAGTAGGGATTGAGTAGCCGTGAAAAATCGAAATCGAAACCAAACCAAACCAAATCAAATCAAATCAATCAAATCGAGAACGCCATGTTGAAAAGGCGCCCAACCATTGCCAATGTACCGTGCCGAAGGTTGCTGACCAATCAGAGACCAGGGTTGGGCGAGTACGTAGGCGACATCAACTATATATACACGGTTAAAAAAAAAAGGAAAAAATAATAAAGGCTAAAGTATAAGTATGCATTGAGTACTCCGTACACATAAGAAAATACACGTAGCATGGCGAAATCTAATTAATCAAGAGAGTCCGCTCACGGCCGCTGTAACCCCGCCCCCACACTTTCCACCCTTCGCCGAGGTTCTATTTGCAGCGCCCACCCGCGCCGGCCGAGCGATTAAAAAGAGGAAAAGCAGATGACTAATTAATCCAGCCAGCCAAACTATTTTGCAGGCTGCATGCTTATTGCTAACGTAAGGTTTTGTAAGACGGTTAACTGGCGCCAGGTAACGGAGATTTGGAACCCTTTCTTGCGTCACAGCCCGTCCACCGCCCGCCCGCCCACACCAACACTTTGCCTGTTGCCTTTCGCATAACCGAGCCCAATTCCGCTCTTCATTTTTTACGACTCTCAATTGCTTTCATCATCGCTTCCGACTTGTTCTAACAATCAGGTGCCACGGTTGCCACCATTGACTGTCTGTATTGCTTGCCCCAGGGCGCACCCTGCCGCTGCCACTTGGCTGCCAATTCCGAACCCCCGCCACCACCACAACTACCACCAGAATGCCTTCAGACACGACCAACGACTTGACCGAGACGCACCAGTTGCCGGCCTTTTATTCGCCGCGCACGACTGCCGCCGACTCTGGCTCCCATGGCCACCATGACAGTGCTGCCGCCGCCGCCGCTGCCGGCCCGGTAGATGACCTGTCACTACCACCCGGCCTCGACGCCTCGTCGCAACTACCGCCGCCGTCGCTTCTCTCGCCTGCCTTTACGCCGCCTGCCACACCAGGCACGCAGACACCCAAATCCCGCGGCCCGCGAAGCGTCCCGGTGGACAGCTCCATTGCCTCGGGCGGCTGCGGCTCCAAGAAGCCACGCCTGCTCGAGAAGCTCCCCGAGGTGCAGTGCATTGTGCGCGCCCGCATCCCGACTGTCAACGGCACCGAGATGTTCCTGCACCTATACACCAACAATGTCGACAACAAGGAGCACCTCGCCATTGTGTTTGGCAAGCACATTCGAAGCCTGAGCCTCGATGCCGTCCGCGAGGGCGAGACCGAGATGGACCGCATGATTCGCGGCGCCTACACGGGGCGGCTGTTTCCCGGTCGGACGACGAGCGGCATGGGCAGCAGTCAGCCCAGCACACCCGTAGCCGACGACGCTGATGCTGCACCAGTCCAATCAGCGGCGACGACGACGACGAACAACAGCAACAACCCGCCGCTGGTGCGAATCCATTCCGAGTGCTACACCGGCGAGACCGCCTGGTCCGCCCGCTGCGACTGCGGCGAGCAGCTCGACGAGGCCGCCCGCCTCATGGGCCTGCCGGACAACGAGAGCGGCGGCATCATCATCTACCTGCGCCAGGAGGGCCGCGGCATCGGCCTCGGCGAGAAGCTCAAGGCGTACAACCTGCAGGACCTCGGCTCCGACACGGTCGAGGCCAACCTGCTGCTCCGACACCCGGCCGACGCCCGGAGCTACGGCCTCGCCACGGCCATGCTGCTGGACCTTGGGCAGGACAGCGTGCGCCTGCTGACCAACAACCCGGACAAGATTCGCGCCGTCGAAGGCCCTAATAGAGAGGTTGTGGTCAAGGAGAGAGTCGCCATGGTGCCGCTCTCGTGGCGAGGGAAGGGTGGGTTCCGAAGCGACGAGGTGGAGGGATATCTCAAGACAAAGGTGAGCATAAAAAGAAAAGAAAAAACAAGAAAAAAACAAGAAACAAAAACAAGAAACAAAAAAAAACGTCTTATTTACGTACGCACACCGACTAACTACTCATCTCTAGATTGAACGAATGGGCCACTTGCTGGACATGGGAGGCATGCCACACTAGCGCCGCTACCTACACAATGGCATATGGAATGGAATGGACAATAAGAGCATTGCGCATAAATGGAGTTTTGGCGTTGATATCTGTCGAGCTGATTTTTTTCTATTTTTTCTTCTTTTTCTTTTGGATCTCTGATGTAGCAGTGACCTTGCGAGGTACACATGAAGAACACAAAAATAGACACAAACTGCACCATCATACCACATTATATCTGCGTCTGCCTGTTTATTTTCCTACGAATACGGCCGTGGTTGGATAGTGCGGTGAAAATTCAGCTACAATCTATTTATAAGCTTTATAAAATAAAATGGCGTCTGCATTGTAGATCGTTGCTGGTCGTGTGATCTGGTTCATCGCGCAAACGCCGGCACCTGATGCGCTGCTGAAGACGCGCCCCACCTAGAAATTTCACTATCGCGACAAGCTCCTCTTCATTTCGGCATTCAATTTATTTTTTAAACTTCCTACGCGATGCTCTCAACGTTTGCCCGATTGCCATTTTTCCTCTTGAAATCAAATTAAATCTGAAATTATGTACCATTGAAGCAGAGTGCACTACATCATGTCATTTGGGGATATCCGGCTGCGGCTGGTCATTCGCAGACACACTGTGCCAGACGTCAAGCTCGTCTGGCCATGCGCGCCGTCCGACGATCTCACAATTGCCAAGCTCCTCGGCCAGGTCAATGAAGTGGTACCCCTTGAAGGTGGCGAATGGGGTCTCGAGGATTACGTCCTTGAGCTGGGCGACGGCAGCAACAGCGCCAGCTTTGAGTGTCTGCACTTTCAGCTCGTGTCACGCATCCTCAAGGACGAGGACCAGGTGCTGATCCGGCCGCTTCTGAACGACGACCTAAAGAGACGGCGTCGCAGTGGACGGCACCAAATCTCCAACGGCGGCAAGCATCTAGTTGACGGCATCGCCTTTGGCCGGCCCTGGCTGCACCTACCCGGCGACCGTCCTGCCCTCGAGCTCCCACCACGCAAGCGAGCGCGCATTGCGTACGACGACGACGATGACGAAGACGACTCGGATGCCGGATCCGAGTTTTACGCAGACTTTGACTCAAACGACGAGCTTGAAGACGACGGCGACGAGGAGCATGCCAGCGGGTCCTCCATCGAAGAAGATGAGGATGCGCATTGTGACGAGGAGGACCTAATGCAGGAGCTGCAACTGCTAAAACAAGATCGACGAGATATATCAGAAGAGTCCAGCGTCAACGACGACGTTGGATTCGGCCTGCTGCCAATGCTCGACTCCATGGCGGCCCTGCGCATGGCTTTTCCGTCTATACCATCCTTCATCATTCAGCAGGAACTGCGGCGCCAGAACCAGAATGTAAACGATGCATACAAGGCGCTGGCCCAGTCATACGGGCCCACGCTGAGCTTTGACGAGATGATGGACTCTGTCCTGACAGCGTCGCGGCCTCCAAACACACCCGTAGCCGCTCGTTTGCAGTCACTTGGTCAAGAATCGCCAGCAAAGCCACAAGCAGGCCGCCGTCTGATTGAGGTTGTTGAGAGCGTGGACGACGAGACGCAAGATGATGCAGATGTCAATGAGAGCGCTACGCTTGTTGGGCTAGGCATTCGGGACGCCGCCGGCGATTCAGAACATGCAATTGAGACTGGCGATACAAGTGATTCAGACTCGGAGTCAGACTCGGAGTCCGATTCGGGCTCGGATACGGATGAGAGCATGCCAGAAAGAAGGAACGCCTGGCGATGGGCGCCTAGAAGCAGGGAGTACTATCACGTCTCGGAATCCGACTCTGATTCTGATGGGGATAGTTCAGATCCATCTAGCTCGGGTTCAGAATCAGAATCGAATTCAGAGTCAGAGTCGGAGTCAGAGTCGGAGTCACAGTCAGAGTCAGAAGCGAGTTCGCGCGCAGTAGCTGCTGCGACTCGGAATCGCAAGAACAAGTCCAAACGGCATTCCTCCGACAGCGATTCCAGTTCGTCAGATGGCGACTCAGATGCAGCTCCCATCGAAATCCACACAACAAGAAAACCAAAACCCGTTCCATCTATCGTGGCGGCGCCTTCCAACCTGGTGCCGCCCGTCGTAGTCCCCGCGGTTCTGCCTGGTAATGGTCTCAGCCGCACACAGAAGCGCAACGCCCGCCGAAAGCGACACAGGCAGGCGTTGGCTTCAGCGAATGCATCCTTGACTTTGGACGAGGCCACGCCAGATGACATTATGGCTGATCTCGCCGCTCGCAAGGCAGCACTTCTGAGTTCGCTAGCTGCCAGTGAATCGTCGCCCGACGCAAATGGTGACTCAGAAGCGCCTGACCTAGCAAAAATTATAGCTGATGCGGCCAATGGAACCCAAGAGCTGCCTACGAACGAGTTAACAAACGGCACCATAGAGCTGCCGACGAATGAAGTGTCAGTGAACGGGCTGTCAACAAACAGACTGTCAACAAATGCAACGCCAGCAAACGGACCGTCAACAAACGGCCCAGCGAGCGGGGAGGCTGCAACCCCCTCACCTAGGAGACTCAACCTCAACACCAGTGCCAGCAAACGCATGCTGTTCGGAGCCCTTGGACTAAAGGCACCAAAGACTAAAGACGATGAAGAAAAACTCAAAAAAGACCTCATGAAAGGTGTCAAGCCCCTAACAAATAAACGACTGGTCCAAGAGGTAGAACAGCCACCCCAGGCAGACACCACCATGCTGGATGACGCTTGGCGGGACAAGATTATCTACCGCGCCGTGGAGTGCTGCCACGACGGCATTGTTCTGAGCGAGCCGCCCTTTCCCTTTGTGCAGCGCTGGGATCCCCAGCAGCAATACAGCACACGCAAGCGCAAGCGACAATCACAGACGCACTATGAAGACTACGAAGACGACTCGTTGGTATACGATGACACACCTGCCGAGACGGACTCTAGGAAAAAGGCCAAAGCTCAAAAGAACAAGTCGGGAGAGGTGTCCAAAGATGCCCCGTCTACAAATGGCCACGCCAGAGACCCCGTGGATCTTCCACCGCTCCCCTCTGATCTCACTTCACTTGTTGCCCTGGAGCAGAAAAATGTCATTCCCGGCCAATTAATTACGTGGAAGCAGCTGTCAATGTCCAAGGCAACCAACTGGCAACCGCAGATGGCCTCGTTTACCGGCGTCATTCTACCCGACTCCGATGCAAAGAATATCAACGTGCTGTTGGCCAGACGCGACCGCGAAGTAAACGACCATGCCTATGACGAGCACACTGGCCAGCGAATCTACGAAAAGTTTGAAGCGCCCACGTTGGACGACGAGGAAACTGCGGAAGAAGACGATGGCCATCGAACCGTCAATTGGCACGAGATGATGGAGCCGCGACTGATTCCCGGATCAGCCCCCGAAGGATTTGATATTGCCAACGGCGCTGAAGTAACTGTAACAGAGGTAAGCGCAGAGAAAAATGGCAATACCTCTCCTGGCCAGCCAGAGACGCAGCAGTCACGCGACGAGGCCCATGCGAGCGCGGATGGCAGTGCAGACTCGGCATTGATGCATTCTGCACAGCGACCGCATCACTTCGAACTGCCCCTAGCAGACGACGGAGTGATGAGCGCGGCGACTGATAGCCTCGACACTGGCCCTCTCCAAGAGGGCCGGCAACAACTGGAAGCTGCTGCTGACACGGTGGCAAATACAGGACCTTCCCTTGAAAAGCCAAGTCTAGGCGATGGGGGCGCCTCTGCGGGTACAAAACGAAATGGCGAAATAGAAAAGCTGGCTGAAGCGAAGAAGACGGGCGAAATGAGAAAATCAACAACCAAACCAAGCGCAACACCAAAATCAAGTACAACAACGAAAACTGGCCAAACAACAAAAATGGGCGAAACAAAGAAAACAAAAGATGGCTCTACTACAGCAGAAATACTGCCCAAAGAGACTGTAGTGCCGTCGTCAATGGCAGAGGATTCTGAAGACAGTGCTCAAGACGACGACGCGGCCATGGAAATTGGCGACTCCATGGATGGGCAACAGGATGGGGTTATACCGGAGACGTTACTGGACGCTGGTGCTGCTGCTGCCTCTCCCATGTTGGATAGCGGCCGCATGCCGAGCAGCAGTCCATTTGAGTCCCTGGAAGAATTGTTTCTTTCTGCGTCGTCTCGCCCAGCCGCAGAGGCTCTAACCAACTCGCTGCCTTTCCCAACGGCGATGAGTCTCAGCGGAAACGGGGATGCGGAATATGAAGCAGCCATGCGACAGCTTGACAATGACGGCGAAGAAGACGACGGATCGCAAAACCTATTCCCGAATGCGACGCAGCCAGTTGCCGCGACGTCGACAACACCCAAGGGCACCTCGGCCAGTGCTCCTTCAGCACGGAGCAGCACGCGCCGGCAGACCAAGAGTAAGAAGCAAGGGACGGGTACGGGTAGCAGCGGGTTTGTGATCCCAGAAGGAACGCAGGTGATTTCGTTGAGCTCTAGTCCCGTTCGCACATCGCCGTCGGCGCCACCGCCGGACACGTCTGCTCGCAAGGAGAGCCAGAAGCGTGGGCGGGGCAGACCAAAGCGGGATGAGGAGCAGACGTCGTCGTTGGAGCCGTACAAGCTGCGGCTGACGAGGAAACGCAGCGCGAGCTTTCGGCAATCTGATGGGGATGAAGGCAGTCAGATCCAGAGAGCCAAGCTGCGGAGCCGATCTGGTGAGAGGCAGTCATTATCGTGAGGGGTTTGTTGTCGCTGTCTTTGGACGCGTCCTACATGAGTGGATATACCCGCCCCAGATTATGAGGGTTTTTTTTCGTCGGTTCTTCATAACTTGTATCAATATTATTGTATAGCGATAGCTTCGTTTTTATAGTGAATGAATTCCTTGCACGGAATCGTGATTAGACAGGACAGACTGGGCAGAGAGGCGGAGACTGCAGATGTGGTGATGTGGTGTAGCTCTGTTGCTGTTTGCGTAGCTCGACTTCCCACACAGAGAGGCAAACGAGAGGACTATACAGGTAACAGTCATAAGCATCAGGGAGAAATATCTGTCCTGTCTTAGACATGGATGACGAGAACGCCAAAACACGGGCGATCCCGCCCACCAGCTGTGGATAAATTATGGATAGAACATGCAGCAAAACTCCGGCTTTCTCGTCCCCGAGGACGCCGCTCGTGAAGCCCACCTCTTAGCCGGCCCAAAGTGAAATAAGTCTTAGACAGAGCTGTGCACTCTTGCTTCAATGGGCCACCTGATGGAGCAGGTTTTAAGGAAACCTTTGTTGGGAAAAAACAGCCGGAGCATTTTCTGCGAGAGACAGCGCGACATGGGCTGTCTCGGACTCTGCCGTATACAGCCAGACACAGCACCAACTACTACCGAGCCGCATCAATATCAGCTGCAACAAAATGACAACATACAGGTCTGCGACACGTCTTGCATGCCTTACTAATGTTGTACAGGCATTTCAGCCAGCCAGGTGTTCCATCTCAGACACTGGTCTCTGCAGTGGAGATGGCCCATCTGTGTCAAGCCGAAGGGCATGAGAACCGCTGGTCAAGCCTCTACGTGTCTTACAATGTGATGGTAGTCGTGTAACTGCAAGTGCCGGATTTGACTTCACGCGTATCTGGGGCTCCTGGTGATCAGCAAGACGTTTTTGCCAGCAACCCAGACATGTCTCGTAATATGCTGACCCATATACGATGCGTTTTTTTTTATGAATTATTGCACTGCATTGCATTGCGTGGACAGTTGGCGCTGAAAATTTGCCGTGTATGTTTGCCGATTACGTTTTTCGTCTGATGTTTGTATTCCCTCATCCAAGTATAAAGACCTCCTGCTGTTCCCACAAACCTCGTACAATGCCAGTCATCCTTTGAACATCCTCCTTGAGCGCTCCTGCATCTTTATACTACCAAAAAAGGCCTTGCAAAAGTTTCACTCGCAAATTCATTCAATATCAATTCAAGATGGTTTCCATTATCCGATTCCTCTTCCTGGCCGTGGCCGTTACCGCCTCGCCCCTTGTCGCGCGCGACATCACCACGGTGTAAAATGACATTACGCAAAAAATCGGGCCGCAAATCACAACGCTGAACAATGACATCAACGAGTTTCCCGCCAGTGTCCTCATCGGTGCTCTTACTATTCATAGTGACTCGGCGAAGCTCGTCCAAATTCTCGACACTGCCACTGCCAACGTTAAAAGCACAGGCTCGCTTGGGGTCCTTGGTGGCACCGCCGTCCTTGCCCAGCTTCAGGCTTTGGTTCCGTCGTTTCTAGCTACCCTTGTCGCCGTTGGGACGAAAGCAGACTCTTATGCTGCCATTCAAGGTGGAAAAGAGTTGGTTTTAGCCGACCTCAAGGCCCTGAACACGGCCTCCAACAACTATCTGGACGCAATCATCGCCGCTGAGCCGCTTCTTCAAAAGGCAGGTGGCATTGCTATCAAAACTCAGATAACTGGTGCCTTTACCGCTGCTATTGGTTACTACAGCGTTGTCTAACTCCATTGCACATCCAATCACACATGAGCGATGATGTCTTTTAGACCTGAGGGGTGGTGTATGACTCGGAGGTATTGACACGGGCTTGAATGACATTGAGGTGAGGCTTAGAGAAGAAAGAAGAAATAATAAAAAATATTGAGGATGAGGCAAACTATAATTCTGGGTCTTATTTGTCGCCAAGGAATCAATCTTATGTTCTTGCCCAACGCTCTTGCATTAAAGGCGGTCTCTGTTGGTCTTTCGTAGTATTCCCCTGTGAACTGTTGAGGAAATAAATAGGCTGATTTGATTCATTACATTATTAACCCAGTTCTTTACCACTGTCTTGTAAAAATGGCAACGTATTGCATTTAGACTGTAAATTCGCCAACCGAGGCGCCTCGCTGCTCTCACCATGTTGATCAGACTTTTGTCCAACTGATTCGGGAGCAGACCCATCAACAGTATCAACAGCATCAACAGTTTCAATAGCTTTATTGGACGTTCTTGGGAGACTCAGACTACTGCTTGCTGTTAGTCAATAGTAAACGCGTCCATGACTCTGGGTATCGGTTGACCAACCATCAGAATTGATGTATTGCCTCTGGAATCAGTCATGGCGCCAATATCCATATCTGGGAGTCTCACCCGGCGCAGCACCCATCAGTGTCGCCACATTCCTCGACAGAGCGCTTCTTGTCGATTACGGCGAGAAAAGTGACTCCAGTCAAACTGTTGGTTGGGCCGCTCGGAAATGTTTTGATAGGATAGTCCGCCGCCTGGTGAATGTCCCCATCGTTTTGAGACAGATAGAGCGGACAAGAAGAGAGATTCAGGCGTTTCATAGATTTTAGAAGCTATGAATCGATTTTTTTTCGCCATGGAGAGAAGTGATGCATGTAGAATGGTAGCAGTTTCGCGCGCCAGCAGGCCGGGAGACCCGATACTATGGCTACAGACGATGCTCAAGGACGGATCGATGTCGAGCATCTGTCGCTTGACCTCCTCTTCATGTTCCCCTTCACTATCAAGCGGGGAAGAATTCCCACAATGGCGATGAACTTGATGCCTTGCTCTTGAATCGCTTCCACACAGGCTTTAATCTGGTCCCGGCGCAACGGCGCAATCGCGCGGCGTCCACGTAGAGGCCGCCGTCCAAAATTCATGCGCCACCTTTCATGATGCACCGCAGGCCAACAAGGAAGTCTTAGAATAGACGTATCTGCCGCGTGAATGGCCCGCAGAGCCGCACAACCCCCACGCGGCTCAGCCGTCGGGCATCGGCCTCGACAAGGGCATTGACAAAGCGGGTGGTGCCAATGGTAATGCCGAGGGCGTTGGCATTGTTGACACTAGACTTGGCAATAACGATTTAAATGGCAGTGTAAATACCAGATGAAATGTCCTCGGTTGTTGAGGTCTTGCATGATGCCAAAACACCGCGACCAACGGACGCGGCTGCCGTGCGTTCAAGATGGCAGCACCCATGTTGGTTCCGCCAACGTCCACAGCAATGCGATACATTGTCCAAACGTAGCTTTAGAAGAAACTACAAAGCGAAATGGACGTTTTGCAATTTTATGGCTTTGGATACGATTTATTTTATCACTCACTAACATAGGGGTCGCCTTTTTTAACAGCAAGCTAGAGCGTAACAAAGAGCGATCATGTAACAGTGGCAGCCACTCCTCGCTCTTCATTATTGCAGCGCTTGTTCCGTCTATTACCATTTTTTGCCTATAACCATAATGAGTTCACAATACCGACTAGTTTTCCATTCATACCAATATGGTGGAGCAACCGAATAAGGCAAGTTAACCGCCAGCTATTGAGGAGCCCTATGAGGCGTCCGCAAACCCACACGCTAACGACTCAATGCGCCCTCTGGCTTACGGGCGGGAAATTATGAACGTTTCTCAGCTGAAGTTCCGTGTGGGGACCTTGCGGATATTTCTCCCGATCAACACTAGCTCCTTGCCGCTCTAAAGAGTGAAATCTCCATCCGTCCTTTCGATCAGGAATAGGCTGCGCGGTGGACGGGGATGACACAGACGAGGGCAACAAGTTGGATACGGCTGTCAAGACGTTGCCGTATTAGTTTGGGAATATATGCAAAATAGTAGAGAAAATTACAGTCTCCCGACAAAATGGAATTCATAACGTGCCCAGCTTGCCGGCAGATAGATTTATGAGTTTGCATCTCTCACCTCTGGGTATCAATCAAAAAAATGTTAATTATCAATAATATTTTCTAATTAAATTTATGAGCAGTTAATACAAGCATTCCACCCTATATTTCGACGCGGTTAGGAAGATGAGTGAGTTATTTAATCTCTAGCGTTGAGGGGAGAGAGCGGGGGAAATGGAGGTAACATTGGCCTCTCGTGCCTCGAGAAGCATTCTTTCAACATCAGCAATCTCGTTTTGAAAACTCTGGCCCAGCTCAACGCCATCAACGGTAGGATCGGAGGCACTTTGGGTCTGCAAGAGTAGCTGCTGCTTCAGAAGTTACCCAATTCGCAACAACGGATTGACGAGGTGTGAGGAGAATACGTAAAGCGGATGACTGACCAAGTCCCGGAATGCGATAGAGAAGTATTGGCTAATCTCATTGCCGTCAAACTCAATGACTCGGCAGTCGTCCTTGGGGATAAGCGCCTTTTGGGGCTCGCGCAAGGAACACAGTGTCGAAATCATACTCCATCGATTCGTTACTAGCGTCGTCTCCAGGCATCCCTTGGCCACGGCATGCTGGCTCCGAGATCGCGTGAAGAGGGTCTGTGCAAAGTACGTGGCCAGGTGTAGATAGTCGCCACTTTTCTCCCAAGCAAGGCTTTGGATATGGGGATATGTAGCCGCCAGAATCATCGCAAGAAGATTCCAGTCGCCGAGTCCTTGAGGGTCACGGGCCTGCATCTGCAGTGACTGCAAGGCTTCACGGGCCATGGCCCTAACTGTACCATCGAAATCTCGCCTCCTATATGTGTGCTGGAAGGTCACGGCGCTCAATAATAGCAACACGTTTCTTAAGACCGGGTTCTCCAGTGCAAGGCATGACAGGAAGGTACTGACGGTGGTTGGCCCGTGTCCGATCTGGCTGCTGCTATCATTGTATCGTGTAGATAGTAGAGCTAGAGCTCGTTGAAAGCATCCATACCATCGCAGTCGTAGATGATATGGAGTTGTGATCGGTCCACATTGCTTATGTCGAAAGGTTCCGTTGCAAGTATAGACGTCGACAAAGGGGTGATGGCAGACGCAGTATTATTGGGATCGTGCTCCGCGCTCGTGACCAGAGAAGGTTCGTCATTTTCATGAATAAAGAGAGGAAACGTGAGGGACGAAGACAAAGGCAGAAATGCGTCAGAGGTTGGGTACCTGGGACTGGGGAAGTCTATGTCGTCCGTTGACTCAAGTCGGCGGGACTGCTGAATCTCAATCGCTGAATCAGCGTGTGCAGGTTTGGGTCTTCTTTGAAAATTTGTAAGTTACAGGTGTCTCCATGCTTCAAGCATTGTGAGCATTGAGGCTGCTTATGGTCACACAAGAGGATGAGCAACCGTTAGATGCCAGTCAAAGCCCGTACCTGTGAATCAGGGGGGTAGCCAAGGCAGAACTTGCCTTTTTTTCCGTCCGCATGGCACACAAGCACCAGCACTACATCGCTTGGGGGCACGCTCTTTCGGCATGTCGATTATTAATCTTGCAGTGAATAATGAAGGACTTGGTTGAAACAGTGGATAGCGGAATCTATGAGGCGGGACCGGAGGCGGGTCCGGAGGGGGTCCGGACATCATGCGGTGGTGCGCTGAAACCTGTGCGCCGCTTTTACAACGCCACCAACTGATGATCCCAGCAAGGAAGTTCTGATGAGCACAGTGCCAACTGCTCTCAACGCGTATGATATGGATATTCAAGGCAGTAAAAGGGCATCGATATGCGTCTCGCTAGACAGTCAACGGCTTCCAAGCCGAGCAGGACGCAGGTCGCAATGAAGACTGAGCACAGATCCGAACCATTGCTCTAAAACGATGCTAGCTAGCCTCGATCCAATAGTCTAATCAAGTTTCAGCGAAGTGGGTCAATGCCTCGGCTGGAGGTCCAAGACACATGCGGTTTTTCAGGATTCGAGTTGGACATTGATGCG
This sequence comes from Zarea fungicola, assembly GCA_900169235.1. NCBI lineage: Eukaryota > Fungi > Ascomycota > Sordariomycetes > Hypocreales > Cordycipitaceae > Zarea > Zarea fungicola. The sequence continues at coordinate 26,946 of FWCC01000456.1, read as the reverse complement.
GCTATTCGCCAGGCTACTTTCAACAAAAGTCGAGCAGTAACAAAGCTGATGCGTGAGACTCAGGGGCCGGTTTCTATAATGTCATTGTTGTAAGTGTTGACTTGTTTGTCAAGCAACGTATCCAGGAACCTGACGTCCGATGCAGCCGTACAGATGGCAGTATGAAGAATGGATGCCACGTATAGATGCCACTTATTTAACAATCTTACGTTCGCAATGTTTTCTCCGGCCAGCTTATTCCAAACTTCTACCTCTTTCCTTCAAGGCCTGAGCTTACGATTATAAGATAATAGTGCAAATAAGACCTTGAAAGCTCAGGTATTAAACCAGGATTTCCTAGTTGACATCTGAAGCATCTATCAACTGGGTATTCGCGGCGCTTCACAGGATCTCATAGCTGCCCAGATAAATCAACAACAGTGCATTGCACTGTTTTTTCCATTGCTGTGCTCTTGGTCACCCTCTGTACGGTTTCTAGTCAACCAGAATTATCTACTGAATCTATAGCGCGATGCACCTGAACCCAGAGGAAGGTCCACCAACACGCAACGGACTGCCAATGAATGGCATTAGCAACTCTTTGTTTATAACTTTAGCCCTCCCGGCCATATCAAAAAATTCACTGCCGAGACCATATAAAACATCTACCTGGTCGATTTTATTGCCAGCTGGCAAAGCTCAACGAGCACAGGGCCGCTATAATTCTAATTATGGAGCTATTTGGCAGTTGGTCTTCCGCAGCTAGCATCTTGACATGTTAAAATATCGAGAGCAAAGTAATGACCTTTATCAAAAAAGGCTGCCAATGAACACATTGGCATTAAGGATTCAAGACAGTGCCTCATTCTCTTGGTTGAACTGACTGAATGTGAAACAAGAGCAGCGAATGGCCCACGACCATTCTTTTTGCTTACAACGCCAGGTTTAGCCTATTCGATCCTAGGAGACTCTACCAGTTGCTAAGGTATATTTTTTCTGGCGTAACAAGATATGAGTTGAAGGGTTGGTCCTTTTCTCTTCCAGATTCTTTGATATTGGTCGTGGACTGCTGTCCTTTCTACACCGCCACTGGCCGGTCCACGACAGTTGTTAACGGCCAATTAAGCTGCTCTTATTTACAACTAGGTATCAATAACCATTTTCTGACACCGCTGAAATCGGCAGTTAACTGATTTACTCTGCAGCCATCGAAACGGTACCTGAGCCTGTGTTTCATTGCTGCTGCAGGGGAAACTTGTCTCTTTTATTGGTAGCTTTTCTCTGCCTGGTTAGAACTATGCTAAGCTTGTGGGCTCTTCTCAGAATTATTATAAGCCTGTGGGCTATTCTCTGCTTGATTAGAATTCTGCCAAGCTTTTGGGCTCTTCTTTGCTTGATTAAAATTATGCAAAGCTTGTGGGCAGCCAATATTATTCCATCAAACTAGGAAAGAAATTTAGCAAGAAACTCATAATATGCAGCTTCACATTTCCCTAGACAGTAAACACCATATGATTGTATATGCCAGCTGGGGATAAGACACGAGTCGGATAAACACCGTATGCCCCCTTACCCCCAAGCACCATCTTGAAAACGTTGAAACACTACACTTTGAGAATGTACCGTGGGATCGCCGTCAAGGAGGGAGTTGCCAAGTACAGACCACAACCTGGCACATTCAACGTAGTAACAGCAGAATGTGAATCGTAACAAGACCAATTGGGTTTATTCATTTTCTTAGCTTGTTGGGTGGATTGCGCACGGTCCAAAACAGGTTTGATAACCGCTAACTTCCTAATGCGGCATGTTTACGCGACCCGTCCGGCTGGGCTGGCCTAGAATACATGTGTTTTCACGTATTCCGTGGCGCAATTGACCTATGTACTTCATCGACTCGCTCATCCGCAAAACGCTCGATGCGAATGCGATAACTTCTATTAATACCCTACTAGCAGTATTTTGAAACGGCGCCGTAAGACTAAATCTGTCAGCACGCTACACGTAGCCAAGATTGAGACCCAGACACTAGTTCATTTATAAGATTAGTGAACAATGTCCGCCACTCCACATGCACTCCATATTCAACCTCCAATAGGGACCAGAATCGAGTGGGAGCTCCATGGGAAAAAATATTCAAATTGTACGGAGTACAAAGCTCGGAAAAAACTGTTTCACGGTACCTTCCGAGAGCATGGCTGCCTGACAGAATCAGCCGCCACAGTTTGCGCCTACTACTTGGAGCCCCCACGCAGAATTGAACCAGAGTAATGTATCTTCCACAAGGCACGATTCAACCTTAGTAATACGTCCTCTCAGGCACAGCTCAACCTGGGTAATGCGGCTTCTTTCCTCAGCATCGTCTCCGCAAACTCAATATTCAGGCAATTACGTCATACTCTCCAATTCTTAATACTTGACGAATTCAAGAAGGTATTTGACAACTAAAAGGCTCAAAAGAAACTACACGGGCAAAATCGAGAAAACGGGCTAGCGTTGTAGGAGTTTCTGCGAGTAACAAAAGAAATACAAGTCTTGGTTAAATTCAAGTATTGATTCAACAGAACGTTGTGGCGTTACAGTTGCACGGGCTGAGAGGTGGTACCCTCAACCGGTATAAAACCACCCGCTTGATGATATTCAAAATCTAGCTACTTCTGGGTTGGAATTACACCTCTATATACACCCCACAAGCAGACAAAAAATTACAGTAACTGCTGCCATTCCTGACTTTTCGTATCCGTAGCATCCGTCATGTAGCTTCCATGGATATGTTGCTTGCTAGGTCAAATCAAGAGTCATAACAGCAAGACTAAAAACAGACGCCACAGTGTCTAACAGTGTATTTCTAAGCAATATTCAATCGGCATAAGTTGTCTAACTTGCTTGCCCTTGCTTCTTCTTCCTGCGCACTGTTACTATCACTACAGCATCAGTACAAATATTCGTATCAAGTGGAGTTGCAGAACTCCTTTTCCGATACTCTAGTTGATCAGGCTGGTGACGGAACCAACGGATATGACATCGACTTGGCAGGTGTATCATCCCATGTTTCAAGGCACGATTATGGCGTGAGGTCGAGCAGCAGAGGCGGCCAGCTTTGCCGAATACGACCAAGTGTTTCCGCAATGTAAAGGGACTCCTCGCCCCCACATCCATTACCCTGCCATGGGTCTATTATTATGTTTGAGTACTGGGCATGATAGTTACTATGGATATTGGACATGGTGCTTGAATTACCCACAGTATATATTAGGAAAATAGAGTTACTGGCGTCCTTACTTTTAAGATTGTGAAAACGGCTGATTGAGGCCCGTTATATGCCATTTAGACTGATAAAGACGTACAATGCAGCTGAGTCAACAGAAACTGGCGGGAGTATACAGAATGCTACACTCGTACTCTGGTTGGAAATTTCCTTGTCCATTGCCGGTGCTGCTCTTAGTGCTAGCGTCACAAGACTGCCAAATTTTCTTATAATAGCAGGAGGTGATTTGTAAGGGACAGCGGCCTGTTATCTTGGTAATGATGCTCAAGTACTAGTCAGGCTTCATATACAACTTGTTATACGCTATTCAATACTTTTACAAAGAATGAGTCCATCAATCAGAGGCCAGGGTTCCAATTGAGCAAGGAACGCTAACTCCAAGGGGCGACACTAAGCGAGTTAACAGGCAGTGGGCTAGTTTCCGCAGTGAGCTGTTGCCAGATCAGCTGCTCGCCTTGGCCAGCCACACGGCACAGCTATATCAAGAAAACGGATTCCGACAAGGCCAATTTCGGTGTTATATTTCGTCGCTATAGTCTAACGGGTGGACTATTCCCTTCTCAGCTTGCCGGGGTGGACCTCCCGATACGCAAGTGCCCTGCGTGGTGTGGTGCGATCTCTCCACAGTAAGCTGATTGATAGAAAGATATGGAGAATGAACGAGGCTGAACGAGACCCGCACAAGGGTGCGTACGCGTCGAACTTGTACGATTCTGTGAAAACTGCCATCTTGACGATCGGCTAGTATAAGCCTCAAGTTCCCCGCACGGTTAGCATTACCGACTGAAAATGTTACGCGCCGATGCATCTTTTGTTTGGTGGGGATGAGGTTGTGATATGTATAGTCGGGCATTTACGCCGCTGTCTGCTTCGCGTCCAACAGTCGACTATTATACCGGCGTCAGTCAGCGTCCCATTGGTGAGTTGTGTAGTCCGCCTGTCAAGTTCAAGCTATCATGATACCATAGAAGTCATTGGGCATTCGTAGGCCATTCGTTGACCTTTCTTGCTACTTTAAATCGGCAGTGCTTAAGCTTGTTGAATCATGAAAGTGGACTGCCCGTTTTTGCTCGGTGGCCGCTCCAGTTAGAGACCGGCCGGTTTGTGGCTTGTGACAGATAGGGGCATTGGGGCGAGGAGTGGACATTGGCTACGTTTTTGGTCCCAGGTTTTCCATTTTGTACAGGGTCGTAAAAATACCTCCTAGCCTGTCTGCAGATCTTTAGTGCACTATTGCGGACCCACGAGTGACTCCTGTGAGACGCCGCCAGCAAGTCATGTAGTTTTACCCTGTTCTTACCCATGTCATCCAGGCGCCGTAGTTGTGGTTTTATTGCTTTGTTTTCAGGATTTCTAGCGATCAAGTTACTATCCTGTAGGGCACGTGGAAGGTCTGCCGTCAGCACGACCAAGGACTCTTGGAAGGGTTAGGATGTGTTTGGTGTTTTAGCGTCTACTTTTTGCTCTGGCATTGAGTCTAGCACTAATGATTGGAAAGCAAATAGCTGACTCGTGAACAAAAAAAAATAGCCAAAACAAGTCGAAAAAGGGGGTGCCGTACCCCAGTGCAATTCAACTTGTACGGGTCCGGCGCGCGTAAGCAGATACGCCGGCCTCCCACCGCCACAAACGGACAAAAACCGGACGAAAGCCGCGCGAAAATCCTGGGCCGTCAACAGCTAGTGGCCTTATTAGGCGGTCTCCTCATTACTTCAACACCCAAAACAGCTGCTCACCCAGGCCAGGCATGCCCAACGTCGACCAACAAGCAACAACCAAGTCAGAACCACAAATGGATGGGCAAGTAATTTTTCATGGGCAATCGATGATGACCACTTTTGCAAATCAAAACTTTCAGGCGACCAGGTCTGCGACACAAAATCGAAAGAAGCTGGCGACCCAAGTAGCAGACGCCGGAGAGATAGGACTTTTGGGGCAGAAGCGCGCTGTGGGCAGGCCGCGAAAGGCCGCTGAGTGCGAAACTGCTGCCGATGTAAGTAAAACGAATCTTACTGGCGGACACGGAAGGCATTGCAGGTATTCTGACACGGGGACAGCGGAGGAGAACACAAATTCGTCTAGCACAAAGAGCATTTCGGGATCGCAAGGAGAGCACCATTACCGGATTACGAGAAAGAGTCGAGGAATTGGAAAAGGCCAATGCGGATATGAGCCGGCTCTTTTACAGATACCATCAGCTTGCTCTCTCCCAAGGTTTCCTTGATACTGCGGCAGCCGACAACGCTCAATTCATGGCTATAACAGACGATCTTCTCCGACTATGTGCTGAGCAGGGCGAGGAAACTGGTCGTAGTTCGTCTGACGACAATCGCCTAACTCCTTCTGGGAGCGTCAAAAGCCATACAGTTGCGGGTTCCATCACGTCGGCGGGACGATGTAGCGCCTGTAACGCCTTACTGCGCAATAGCACACCTGACATCGAAAGGAATAGCTCGCCCGTTCCTGCCCCGACTGCCTACCAGGTTATTACGCAGGCCACAAGTAACAATGCGTCATTCCCAATACACCCGACTATGCATGGAGCGCCCACTCCGGTGACTTTTGTTTCCATGGACTCACACTATACCACTGCCACTGTACCCTTGGATGGCTCCATAGCGAACCCGCAGCTCTCCTTCAGCCAGAGATTACATAGGCGAATGACAGAGCATGGCTTATTGTTGGCATCGACGCCGAACCTGCCGCCTGAGAAATACGATGACTACTTTGGCTTCTCACTCATGTTGGACTCTCGTGACAGTATTGCACGGCACCTATCACGGCAGTTGACAGACCTTGTCACGCCGTTTGAAGATCAAGCCAGCAGGGAAAACGGCCTGCAGGATGAGCACATGGGGCAGCAGATTGGAATGATATTTACGGGTGACAAGGAGATTCTTGATGCAGATGAGATTGACGTTTACCTCCGTCAATGTGGTATTCTCATCCCTCAGCAGGTGGACTACGTCGATGCGAATGTCGACGTCAACAGCCTTTCGGACTCGCCAGTCACGCTGAATGGAAATGCAGCAATGTCGACAAATTCATCCGGATACAACAACCCCAACTATGTAACCCAAATTGAAATTGACAGAACACCGAGCCCAAATAATTCGGCGATGCAACGAGTTCAAATATCAGCAGCTGGTAGTGTTGCAGCAGGTGGTGGGCTGATGCCGTACATGGGCTCGACAGAAATGGGAAACATGAGGCATTCAGCCTGGACGACATCAAAGATCACTATCAATGTTGGGCTGTTGGTTGAAGGTAAGTCGCATTCCGCATGCTAAACACACGGACGGAATTCTGACAATACAATAGAATTAGCTGCGCGCTCTGTATACACGGGCAAGCAGCCTGGCGTCCATATTAAAGACATTAACCTTGCTATCAAAGTGGCAGCGGGGCTTTTTTAGGAGTTCACAAAGGTTTACAGGAGTTTACCGGCGACTGGGTAATTTTTTATTAATTCTTTTCAAGTCCAGCGAAGTTTAGCAAGGTCACCCTTCAATCACACCATCTTTGAGTTATTATGAGCTACAGGAAGGCATGTCGAGTTATGGATGGCACTGCTGCCCCATGCTCCGTGTGTCTTGGTGGGGGACTGTCTATTATTTCTTCATTGTTTTATGTATAAAACCAAAAAGCTTGTGCACTTCTCTATCCTTTTTTTACTATCTCTCCGCTAGTTAACTTGTGATATTGCGAGACACGAGTCCCCTCGAGTAATTCCGATAGAGCAACTTATACCCATTTCCAGCTTTCCATAGATTATGATATTTGATTTGATTTGATTTGATGTTATTAACGCCAGTGAATTCCAATCCAAGAGGCAAATGGCGCTCGCAAGAGCGTCGGCTGCCTCTTTTTGTCTGTCTTTGAACACAGTGCGACCTATGAAAACTGTCGGGTTTTACGGTCCAACTATATACAAATTTACGACAATACTAAGACGTAACGCCGACGCACACGAGGAATCCATGGATCTGAAAAGTGTTCTGGTTGCGTCCGTACATCTGACCTGATGGCCTAGGATGTCAGGGACGCAGGGCGTGTGTGCTCCCTACTGTATGATACTATGGTAGAAATTAGCAATCAAGCAGATTTTTGCAGCTAAGTCCTGTAATTCTCGCAGTGATCCGCTAACTCGTCGACGCGATCGATTCCCCGCCAACTCGCCCTTCTCCTCCCGGTGCTGCCCGCGTTGGCCTGCATGCGCAAGGACTACTCCAGTGGTCCCGCTGCTATAGTGCCAATGACGATGCCATCATCCTTACATTTTCTTTGTATAATGTGAGAAACTGCCCTTTTACAATGACTTGCAGCGTTTGGACACGAAGCAGCTACACTGGCTGCGGAATACAGCCGCACAAGTACGTCAAACTGTACCAGAAGCGACGTTGTTGTGCCTGTTGACTTGTTTGTCAAACAACATATGCATGGAAGCCTGACGCCTGCAAAGAATATCGGAAAATTTAGGCCATAAGGTGGCTGTAGATAGTTTGTTGTTTTCTTTTGATTTTTTGTTTCCTGTTTACAGGGGATGATTTCCTCCCTCATTGACAGCTTCCTTTTGAATATCATCAAGCTACATTTTGCATACTTGCTGAGAGAAGCACCTTTCAGTCTGTGCAATGTAACTGCTTTTGATCGTACCCACAGACGTCAGACCACGAAGGTGGGGTTGAGAAATGAGGGAAGGTAACATACTGCAATCTGGCTAGTCTCAGACTCTGCGGATGACTGGTCCAAGTAAGGTCACAGCAGTAAACTTCATCTTTCCGATAGCTAAAGCCTTGTGGTTGACCTAATGAGCCTTTCTAAAATGACAGCGTGCGGCTCATGACTTACGAGATCGTCGCCTTTGACAGGGCCTACACACCTAGTACGCCACGCGGCCGTCCCTCCTGAAGCAGGTGGACACGGTCGCACACCCGTGTGTGTAGGTTGTACGCGTTATTATCGCCCGGTACTGCGTGCTACTCATGGTGCAGAACTGGTGCTGCAAAAATTGTCGAGGGTCTGCTCCTAGAGTGCTATGCTCTCCACCCAATACATCCTTTCGTCACATCTTAACTTATCGGCTGCCTTGTGGCATTTCTTTACTTCTATAACCCATGAACACAATTCTTTCCCTTGACAGTCTATGTATGGATCTAGCGTGGGCTTTGGCTGTGAGTCGTTGAATAGGGGTCAGTCTGATAAAATCTTACATTAGCTAGATTTTGGACAATACCTAGCGTTTAACTCTTTAGTGACTTTCCTATTGCTAGTAATTTTCTTGTTTCTGGCTACTTTCTTGGCTTTAGGTTCAGTTATAGCTTTTTTTAATGCATCGTTACGCAACTTCAAAGATACTTGACTGAAAAATAACTTTCGTTACTGTCTGGAGAGCAGGGACCTAGCTAATATTAGGACTGGTTAAATATAACGTGTCAGGTATATCTAGGTGTTCACAATTTTCCCTGCCGCTTTTTAAAGGCAATCAGGCACTAAACATTCACTGGCTCACTGATCTGGCTCCCTCTCCTCATGTACTCCATTACACTGCTGGTAAGACAGCATACTGTACCTTGAATCAGCTCCATGATTAGCCACTTTTACAACTAGCAGCTGCTCGACCCAATACGCTGCCTCGCTGTATCCCCAGTCTTATTTTTAGCAGGTTTTGCATACTCACATTTAACAAGCTTAAATCCGTCATCGTACATGCTTAGCAGAGCTGAACAAAACGTAGCGGGCCTAGACCCGTCCGTGACGTATTATCTTTGAAGACGGTGTCCATATATTTCTCACATTGATGAGGGCTTATTTTATCGCAAAAATGTAATAATTATAACTAGGACGAACAAGAACACGACATACAACAGTCGTGTTGCTACTAACAAGGCACCGCTTCAGACCGTTGTAGATGGGACGCTGCACACTTGAGGAATCGGCTCCGAGCAAGCCAGCTAATGCAAGTATTGCATGAGAACACGGACTGCCAAGGTAAAAACTAGGACAGGGGCAGAAATGGAAATATGACCTTTTATAGGCTTACATGAGGCAAAGACGGTCATTTTGGACATTTATAAGTATCTTAGCTTGAGCCTTGCTTGCTGCAGAGCAGCCGGGAATAATATGCAACCTGAACTGCATTGTTATAGCACGCGGATAGTTTTAGGCCGTTGCTAAAATTATAACTAAAGCAGGTTTTCCTCCTTCTCGTATGTAGCATCCTGGAATTATACCGGTTTCTCTGGTTGAAGCCAGCTTGTAGCTCTTCGTCTGTAACAGTTGGCCATTTAGGAAGAACAATTCATATGGAACGTGCCACCGCGTTAGGCTGACCAGGAATGTGAGCATTGCTCAGTACTCTTCTGCTGCTTCGTTTCCACCACTTGGCTTTCTCTAGGGATCATGAATGACGCAGCGAGTCTCAGACTCCATCCTTCTTGAGCACAGAGCCCGAATCACTCAGCTATCATGAGAGGAAAATCTCAAGTATTGGTGTAAGCGCCGCCATGGGAGATTTAGCATCCAACTCGCGAAATTGCTTGTTTTAGTACCATTATCGCGGTTGCAGGTTTGCGAAACGAAGGTGGGCGTCAACGGTAGTGGGCATGTTGTGGCTCGTCATGTGCCCGACCTCATATATAAGGTACGGGCTCTGAGGACTATTTCAGTACGCCAATAGCGTGTCTAGCTTGGACTGTTCTCTTATACTGCAAATTTTGTCCGAGACAGGCCTGTTGTGTATCTTGCAGCTCCTCCAGCGCATGACATTCCGGATTCAGATTTCAGAAACACTGGACAGGAAACTCTACTTACGTGTGAACCATTTATATATAGCTTTTAAACCTCTTACATGGGATACTTTAATACTTATAAGTTTATTAGTATATTTTTATTAATATTCTTACTTTACCGCGGCTAGTAGAATTTATTTTGACTTCATGTTTATCCTTGATTTTCTATTTTGACAGCAATCTAGCAAGGTCCAGAAGAGTCCTCTAAGCTTTCAAAAAATATTCTCATACTGATAATTAGAATTAAATTATCAACTTTTAAGCTAATTAATACGTATTAATAATACTGCTATTATGGGCGCATAATATCTCTGTCTGTGGTGTAAAATGATAGCCAATATGTCGTGGGGGCGACCGGTAAGGGGGTGGCCGACGTTATTTACTTTCTCTTTTCAATCACTGTTGTATCCACAGAAGTAATAAGGGTCGCCTGGTTACCGGAGAGCTTTTGGACAAGCTGTGCGCCTCAGCCAGTTGCATCTCTGGGAGGAGTGTACTCGGATTCGCGGTATTTTCATTCCTGTGATCCCTCACTGTTGAGATGCTCCAAAGAGCGGTGTTTCTGCCAAGATGAGAGACATCACGCTGCCTGCAACTGAGAATGACTCCCCGGTCTCCTGGAAGACTTTGTGAGCTGACCACATTACACCAGCAGCTGCCTCCGCCGTACATGCCCCGACGACATCGACGCTTTCACTCCTCTAACACCGACGCGTGGATTTACCAAGAGAGTGCCTGGTTGGGGAACAGTTTTGGCAGGAATGTCATGGTCATTACTACACCTGCCAGTCATCATGTCGCAGTGTATCGTTACAACCGAACGCCACCCTTTCATAGCATAAAATCACCTCCATGACGCAACAAATATTTGTAACAAGGCTTGCGCGGTTTCGACCAATGGGGCCGCATCGCTGGGACAAAGAAAGGTACAGGTTTCTGCTCCGCTCCAAGTTTTTTTTAACTACCGTTGGCGATGCAGAATTGGGTCGCTTTCCTCCTGTCTTCATTGTTTTCCCCAATCTGCGGTGCATACTTTGATTCGGTCTTCAACTTTAGTATTTTACCCTTCCGTGTCAGCTTGATCTCATCTCCATTATACCTTGGCCTTGGGCACCATCACATTTCCAACCATCATCGATGTCGAAAACTATGGCGAAGCCGTACCTCCTAAGTGCGACGCAAGTCCGAGCTCTGTTCCGGAATAACAGCATCACTGTGGAGGAATACGCAATCTCTCTTTTGGGCCGGATCGAGGAGCGTGACAGTATTGTCAAAGCCTGGGCCTTTCTCGGTGAGCTTCTCCGCCCCTCATCTCCCAACACCGTCTTTGCGACATTCGGGCGGAGCGAAATACATGTGCTGATTTTGGCTCCAGACCCCGTTCTCGTCCTCAGCCAAGCCCGGGCCCTGGACGAGATTCCTCACGGCCAGAGAGGGCCATTACATGGGCTTGCGATTGGCATCAAAGATATTATGAATACCAAGGGTAAACTGAGCCTTTATCGTCAAAGTTACACACCTGATGACTTGTCTAGATATGCCCACGCAATTTGGCTCGCCCATATACAAGAGCCATCATTCCGGTTTTGATTCCTCTGCGGTGGCTATTCTACGAGCTGCGGGGGCTCTCATACTCGGTTGGTCCATGTCAATCCCTTGCTCCCTTTACGTCTTTGCCAATCTAATGCTTCGACAGGCAAAACAACTACAACAGAGTTTGCCGTGACTAACTCGGGACCGCCCACCACTAATCCACACGACCCCAATCGCACCTCAGGTGGCTCCTCGTGTGGATCTGCGGCAGCTGTGGCCAATTACCAAGTCCCACTCAGTCTGGGGGCACAGACTGGTGGTAGTATTATTCGCCCAGCGTCCTTCACTGGAGTCTTTGCTATGAAGCCGACCTACAATGCTATTCTTCTGGAGGGTCAGAAGACATTCGCGCCTACCTTTGATACTCTTGGCTTTTTTGCGCGGAGCGTCGACGATTTGCAGCTACTTGCCGATATCTTTGCCCTCCAAGATGACCGGCCTCCTTACGATGCGGCGCTTGCAGACATCTCCGTGGCCTTGGTCAAAACTCCGATGTGGCATCTAGCTGGACCTGGCACCGTAAAGGCCATGGTAGACGCCGCTGAGATTCTCCGAAATAAGGGGGCACGAGTGGTAGACGTATCACTTGGACGGGAGGTCGATGACCTAGCTAGATTGGAGCGAATACAGAGAGTAATCATCAACAGCGAAGCCCAAGCATCTTTTCTCAGGGAATATCGAGTGGATAAGGCAAATCTCGCCACGGAAATCTGCCATCTGGTTGAAAACACGGGAAATTACACTAGAAAAGACTACATTGAGGCTTCTGAAGCCTACGCGAGGATGCGATCCGCAGTTAACGAGCTGGCGGCCCAGTACTGCGTTATCCTTACACCTAGTGCCGTGGATGAAGCTCCTCTCGGGCTTGACGATATGGGCTCCGCGACTTTCAATACACTATGGACAGCAAGCACACTCTATTTCTGGCACAATGTCTAGTTCCTTATGTGACTAACTCGGCGACAGGGATTTCATGTACCCGTTGTTAATATACCTGCATTTACCGGAGCACATGGCATGCCTATCGGGCTTTCCCTAGTAGCCCCGCGGTTTCGAGATCAGCACCTGTTGAGAATCAGCAAAATTGTTGGCGATGCACTCCTCAGAGAAGGCAGCTATAATGGAAGGATGTAATGGTCAGTGGATCAGTCGGCCCTTTCTCGTATACAACCTGGACTTCTTCCAGATACAGGCAGCTGCGCAAAGGAGTGAACCGTCTGCTTGTGGCGGCAAACTCCCTCCATACGTCAACAAAAAGAAGGACCCAAGTCATGAGCAAAGGCCGGCAGTTTTGTCTACATTCCAGTCAGTACATGTTCTGCGAGAACGCGGTACTAGGGCACAAACCGCCTTGGTTTCCAGGTTGGGCACGTTGACCGCTACAGTGGGTGCATGAGGACTGGGCATAGCCCCCAATCGGGGCACTAGAGGTTAATCTGCTGTGGAGAAATTGAAGCTAAAGATTCTTAGCGTTGTATCATAATCCCAGCCCGTGTTTATTAAAAGTTTAGATCAGAACGCTCGGCCGCTCCACTATCCGCTCTCAACCCACATCTGCCGCTGGTGTCGGCTGAATTCCTGCACGTCTCTTGAGGCAGTGTTTCGTGAGATTGGGACGGCTAGTCATGCAAGTGACGCTTATTCCTTGCTGGCTAACCTGTGGACTTATCATTGTCTGTAACTAGCCGTTGAGTCCTCCCGCGCGACAATGCTGCGCGGTGAGCCTTGTGGACTGCCGGGATTGTATTACTGTTGGCATTGGGCCAATACATGACAAAAAGCCGAGCCGAAACCGACCCGAATGTGCCAACTGGGCCCGCTCGTCGTTTGAGTAGCGCCGGAACAAACCCATTCGAACCGCCCTCGCGCTTGTGTCAACAGGGCGTGCAAGTTGTCGAAAGCCACACTAGTATGTTGAGCTGTGAGGAGCGATTGATCGCGTCCGACGGCAGGTGAACCAAAAACAATTTCAAATTCCTCGTCGTAGACTGATTGGCTTGCGTCCCGCTGATGTCAGCGTCAAGCTTCGGCCCGGATTATACCCTGGCGTCGATCCCAAAAGCAACACATAACGGTGTACGCCAATATGGGTATTCGCCGACAGTCTGACATTTTGACGCCTCCTTCTCAGGCCCACCTGAGTCATGTAATATAGTCCCTCTTTTCACGCGAGATTTATAATAGCCGGTTGAAACCTCATGTAGCATAAATGCCGTCATTCCACCAACTTCAGAGTGTTGAATACTCCTCCCAACTGCAAAGTGTTGAATACTCCTCCAACGCAATCATGGACAAACAAAACCTCGGAGCCGAATATGACATTGTATTCGCTGGTGGTGAGTATCATCTATAATTTTACAAGCATCAAGAGAAATCCTCCTGACTGTTGTACTAGGCGGTGCGGTCGCTTGCGTCGCTGCGGGACGTCTTGCAAAGGCCGACCCCAGTCTGTCAATTCTCTTGATTGAACAGGGAGAAAACAATCTTGATGATATATCTATTAGAACTCCAGCCATGTGCTGGACCCACTTGCATCCAAGCAGCAAAACTGTTATATTCTACAAAGCAAACAAGGAATCCGCCCTCGCTGGACGCGAAGCCATTGTCCAGGCTGGAGGTATTTTCGGCGGAGGGTCATCCGTCAATGCGTTGCTGTATACCCGAGGTGAGCAGTGATGTCTATGCCATCTAAGCTTATCTTTTCTCATACTAACTGAGCAGTTCAGCTTCCGCTGCAGACTACGATTCCTGGAACACCGATGGGTGGGACGCAAAGACACTCATATCACTTGCAAACAAGGCGGAAACATATCTAGTGAAGAAGGATGGCATCAACCAGGAATTACATGGGCATGAGGGACCAATTAACATTACTCACGGGGCCCATGCGGTCACAATCAACTATGCTGACATGTGGGCTGGCGCAGAGGCAGCCGGGGTTCCCTATGTCGACGATGCGCAGGACTTTAACCAGGGGCACGGCATGTCACTGTGGGCTAAATACATTGGCCCTGACGGCAAGAGACAAGACGCGGCTCATTGCTATATCCACCCTCTCATGCAGTCTGGGAAGTATCCAAATCTCCACCTCCTAGTCAAATCGACTGTGTCAAAGGTTGTATTTGACGGTGCGCGGGCCATCGGGGTCGAATACGTACCTACATCGGATGTGTCAGAAACTACTTCTTCATTCATCGCCGCTAAAAAGCTCGTCATCGTATCAGCCGGAGCACTGGCCACGGCTCCAATCCTCGAGAGGTCAGGCGTCGGCAAAGCCGAACATTTACGTGCGCATGGCATTGAGGTTGTCTCCGATCTCCCTGGTGTCGGCGAAAACTACCAGGATCATCATTTAGTGATTTACCCATACAAAAGCACATGGACCAGCAAAGACTCGTATGATGGCTTCCTCAGCGGCCGAGAGGACTTTGCACAGGCACTGGCCGATAACTCGACCAAGACAAGCTGGAACGCCATTGATGTCTGTGGCAAGATCCGCCCGTCGGAGGACGAGGTGGCACAGCTCGGCAGCGAATTCCAGGCGCACTGGGACAGAGACTACAAGCACCAGCCATCCCGCCCGCTCTTCATCATGCCCATGCTCAACGGCTACCTGGGGGACCACGCGGCTCTGAATGAGCCGGCGGACAACCCGACGCATTACATTACCACGGCTTCCTTCATGACCTATCCACGCTCGCGCGGCAGCGTCCACATCAACTCCACAGATCCAAAGATGGCCCCGTCCTTTAATACTGGGTTCCTAAACGACGAGTTTGACGTCAAGGTGCAGGTTTGGGCATACAAGAAGCAGCGCGAGATTATTCGCCGCTCCGATAGATATGCTGGTGAATATGCACCTGGCCATCCCGCGTTTCGAAAGGGCAGCAGGGCAGCCTGCCAGAGCGGGCCGGCTGTGGAGGGTGGCTTCGAGAGCATGGAGCAGCGTCGAAATCTGCCTCCGATCGAGTATGACGAGGAAGACGACCTGGCCATTGCAGAGTTCATTCGCGCTAACATTGGCTCGTCTTGGCATTCACTGGGTACGTGCAAGATGGCGCCGCGGGAAAGCGGTGGCGTGGTGGACAAGCATCTCAATGTCCATGGCACGCAGAACTTGAAGTGCGCAGGTAAGTTAACTTGGTGGTCGAACTGATTATTTTTTGCGACCATGTAAGAGGCTAATCCTTGGTTAGATCTTTCCATCGTGCCGGAGAACGTCGGGGCCAATACCTACAACACTGCCCTCGCTGTGGGCGAAAGAGCGGCAGAAATCATCGGGCAGGAGCTGGGGCTCGTTCTGTAGTCCTCTTGATTATTACAATAGTAGTATCTGCAACGTTTGTCGCGATATGGAAGGCCTGTGGTTGATGCTTTGCGAGAGGCTGAGAGTATCAGAGCATAATTTCTCTTTTGGGCCAGAAATGGGAAAATTAAGAAAATTAAGACAATTACTACGTTGAGTAGCATAAAAGATTCCGTGCCTTTTGCTTATACTATCTGGTGCCTTATTTGCAATTTTAGCAGTTGGGAAGCACTCTCAGCTAACACACCTCCCAGATTTGATTGCCCATTGCTATCAAGCGATTAAAAACTTCATCACGCTTGACGACTTGGTCCAGATGATAGCACTCGCCACTAGACGTTTTCAGTTTCAGACCATCCACGGATTCTTGGTCCAGGGCCCATTGTACAAAGTGCTTCGTCTTTACGCTCATCCCATCGACTTTCGAAAGATCCTCAATGTCATCGACCATGACGACCCACGCTGTTTCCAAGTTTTCATCATGGCTCCTCCAGGACACGGATGGCGTCATGGCGGCGGTAGCTATGTGTATGTACCCCGGTGCCTTGTTGAAGCGCGCCGGAAACTTGAATGGGCCTGCGTCCGGCACCCGGCGCGTGGTCTGCCCAAGATCAAGCCGCGCTTGTGCATGTGTATTCCCATGATGTGCACGCACCTTGTCCGCTCTGTGAAATAAACTGACGCCACGTTTTGAGTTGGACTTGACAAACCCCATGAAGCGTTCCAGGCGCTTTGATCGCGGTTCATCGCTACTCTTTTCGCCGCTGTCGTGAGAGTCTGGCTTGATGGCTTGGTGAATCTCCTCATCGGTGGCTCCTATGTGGCGGTCAGTTATTTTTCACACTATCGACGAAATAATCAAGAACTTGTCTACCTAGCTGGAGCAACGTATCAGAATCAGCTGTAGCTTCCATCTTTGGAGAATCATGGACAACGGCTGGGGGAGGGAGTGGCGAGCTGATTTGTTCGCCAACACGGAGCATAGTGATGGCGAGCTGGGCATTGGTGGGTGCTCCCTTTAGAATCGAATTGCGCAGCTCACAGTAGCTTCGCCAACTGGGATAGTAATGATTGAGCAAGTCGCCGCCCCGTCGAATGACTGGCTTACCAAACATGACAAGGCCTAGCAACAGTTGAAAGCTCTTCATCATCGTATCGCGGGACAAACACAGAGTACCCAATGTCGGTGGCACAAGGCAAACGGCGAGCAGCATCCGGGACTTGTTTCCCGGAAACAATGGGATCGGATTCAGCACGTTCCCAAATCGTTCCCAATTATCGATAAACGCGAACAACAGGTCCAATAGCGGCTGCGGGTCAAAGTCCTCGATGGCGTGCCTCATCGGCTCTTCTGTTTTATCATTTCTTGGAGCGTCTCCGTCCTTATCCGTCTTACTTTTAGCACTTGCAACTTTGCCAGATAGTTTGGCTATATCGGGCGAAGGATCATCCTCTGGTGAACTTTCCTTGCTGTCTTTGTCCGATGTAATGCGCATAATCAACTAAAAAGAATGGTGTGTAAGTCACTATATTTAACATGGTGTCGAAAACCTTTCACATACTTTGGCAAAGCTGGTTATGAAGGCGTGTGCTTCGTGCTCGACGGCTTCGCCTCTGTGGTTCTCTGCGGCGCCTGTGACGGTTGTCTCGGACGCCAGGACGCCCGCTGGAGGCTTCTGTAGTCCACCGGTTGTGGCATCGACGATTGAGGGTGGTACAGAGGGGAAGCATGCAAGCCGTGCATCAGGGGAAAGAATTATCAACATGAGGAAGGCGAGCATGATTGGTGCAAGAAGATTGGCAAGCCAGGCGACAACATAAACGGATAAAAATATCGACGTTCTCTGCGGCTCCCTCCAGGAGCGTAATCGAGTCATGTGCTTGTAGAAAGCAAACAACTGTATTATCACAGTCATGTACAGACGTGCAAGTTGTGCTTGGACTTGTTCCGGTGATGTCCTCCCTTGCTCGGCCGGACCCATGTCTAAGCCGCTTAATGGGGAGTTTGTAGTCGCTACCACACGAAATACCAAGAGGTTGAATCGGCGGAGTATGATCCATACATCTTCTTTTGACATGTCCAAGATGTGAGGCTGAAACGCGACATCTTGGTCGCCATCGCTTGTGTTTACTCCAGCGGCGACCACTTCCTCGCCCGGCTGGCTGGTTATTCCTTTGGCCACGGCATGACTTAAAGTCGGCGGAGTTTGCGTGTGTGAATCAAAAGACTCCGGTATGGGACTATCAGGGAATGAGATGTCGGAAGTTGATCCCGAATCCACTGTGACGGTGGGGTCTGATGCGACTACCATGAATGGAAGCTGATACGATAAGAGTCTGTGTTTTTGTTTTATTTTATTGGTTTCTGCGTGAGACAGGCTGCGTTGCACAACACATGGGTAAAATGAGAGAAAATAGGGCACAGCTTCGTTTTGTGTAATGGTGAGTTCTAGCTCATGACGTCAGATATGAAGGCGATAAGAATTATATATAATGATTTCAACATTTTTTAATTAAAGAAGCAGTTTTTTTATTTGTCTAGGCAAGCAGGAGGCACCAGCAGAAAGCAGAGGCATGCAATGATTCAGATCAACATGAGCGTTCACGATGGCGCTTGACGGCTGTTGCTGTCATGACTACGACTCACAAACTTACTATCCATGCCCCGGGTAGCATGAATGGGTTGAAAAGGCTTGCATAGTCCTCATATTGCTCCTCTTGCTAGTGCTGTGCCTTGAATGCCTTGAATGAACCGGCCATTCTGCTCCGGTGGCGTATGCAGTATGTATATGCGCCGGCCAACTATGAAGGGGGGTCTCGAGAATGGCGCTATGATGAAAGTGGTATAGATGAGAGGCATGGAACTAGAATCTTAGCACAGATGGCAAAAACGGGCGAGCAGCTCAAATGTTGAGACTCGCGCGTCAACGGCCATCAGTCCGTGACGTCATGGCTACTCGCCTCTTTGTTAATTTGCGCCTCAAGCAACAAACATGGCTGGTTGAGTTACAGTTAAATATCTGTCACGGTTGATTCATAATTATGCGTGTTTTTTATTTGTCGGATTTTAAAGCTTCATTTCCTACAGGACAATGAGAGACTGGCTGACGAAGAAAGCGAGGCACTCAGTCAACCTTACTACCGAGGCTTTCGCATCTTTGGGAAGCTATTTGAAGCTACACGTTTTATTAAACATGGTCAATACATGTACAAAATTAATAAATGACAAGTTTTTATATTGATTATTGCCAGTAGCTCTATCGGAAGGTGGCTTCCGTCCGTCTCGTCGCAGCCATAACACAACACCTACTAAATCTGGTGCAAAGGCTCCTACACAAGTACATCTAGATACTCTACCGCAAGAGCACTTCCGCCGATATCAGTGATTCATAACAAATATTGAAAGCCGCACATCTGCAACTAATTAAAGTATTTTACCGAAACTTACGACTGTTCATTTTGGTTGTGCTACGTGGGAGATGATCACGTAGCACGTGGACATGCAGACGGTTTGGAAGAAGTCTCATGCTTCTCAAGCCTGGAAAGTGATGCTTGGTCACTAAACTTTATGTAAAAAAAGGCGATGCCGTAGAAGCTCGATCTTGTTGTCTTGGATAATACCCATGGAGTAGCCCCAGTTCCAACAGGTACAGCTGAGCTGCACGGCCGTCCCTTGAACAGTTTGGTAACGTGTTTATAATAAAGTAGCCGATATTTGTCTCGATGGATTATACCTTCAATCGTCATTTTTTCCTGTCAGTGCCGAACCTCGCCCTGTAAAATTAATCTGCCGGCCGGCGGCACATGTCCCATTTTCGACGCTGTTTATGGCATATAACGGCAGTGGGTGCTATTGGGCCGGGCTGGAGCACAGCATTGTTGCTATCCGAATTGACCTGTAAGAATGCGGATTTGGGAGCTCAAGCTGTAGCTGTAATTGTAGGTACGAGTCTGGCCTCTCCTACCGTTTCATTATTTGGGACAAAGCAAGCAAGCTAGGAATAGTAGAAAGAGGCGCGATTGTTCCGTAGTATGCATGTACCCGCATTTTTATTATTATGCTTTATTTACTGGGCAGTTTCTACGCAGTACATCTCTGGACAAACTACCGGCTATCGAAGCTGGACGGGTACATGCCTAGCCGCAAGACTCAGCTGCCTGCACTGGTGTCTCACCGTGGACTAACAACTACGAGCCTAGCAAGCTGTGCTGCTGCCCTAGTTGGCGCTTGATTAGTTAGTGGGCAAGAGGGGAAGCATCACGCGACACTGTCCTAGTTGGTGGTGGGTGGGTGGGTGATTGGTCTGGAATGCTCTATTCTCAGCAACAGCCACCATGTCTGAGATTTGTTTGGACCAGGACAAAGCAGTGGTAAAGTCAGTTTGCCAGACCAAGTTTAAGGTTTAACAGAATATTGTTGCTAATAATTGTTGAAGCGAGTCTTGGCATCAAAGTACAAATGGCTGGGTGGAAGGCCTAAGTAAGCCCCGGTGAGATTTGAGGGCTTTTGTCTTACCAGCATCTCTCAGCCCTTTAAAGAGATGCCAAGACTTTTCTTTCAGTTTTTGCTTTGCACGTGTGCTTGGCTGACTGGTTGCAGTTTGCCTTTGTCTGGGAATGGGTACGGGCGCTAACTTTTTAAATGGATAGGGCATCAGCTGGCCCATGCTCGGACAAGCCGCCACCCACCCACCGCACCGGTGAAGTCGGGAAAAGGGAATCGATTGAAGATTTGGTGTGCACTGGTACGGAGCAAGTGTCATGCGAGCCAGAGGTATGGTATTGGTGGTCGGCTCACTGTCTCACGCAAGGGATGCCAAGCCCAATATTCGGTACATATGACATGATTGACTGTTCTTGGCCTCGCTCGTCACAGCTTGCTGCAAAAAAATAATAAAAGCAGGAAAACCACTCGAGCAGTCTTCTTGCAGCGCTGATCACATTTGACATATAAATTTTTGTCTGGTCCCTTGAACTGACAGCGAATGAAAACAGCCTCATATCTGTGGGGAAGCCAGCCCTTTACCAACCAAAGCCAAGCTGGCCAGCTCGACAGGGACCACAGCAGAAGCAAAGCCGCCTGGAATCAATTTAGTTGGCCGGCGGGACCCGGAAACTGGGTTCGCCCGCATAAGTCCTTGTTGTCAAGCTTTAGTGCCGTGTCTGGACGGTCTGGACGGATGGACGGACTGGACTGGAGACAATAGCACGCTTTGGTGTAGTTGATCAGGCGGTCAACCTTATTAACGTGGGAGGGGACTGAACTCTTTTTCTCCATCTGAATTCAACCCCGACTTGGATTCTTCAACTCGCGACATTCTACAATTTGATTCCTTTTATTTTCTTTTTTTGGAATCCTCTGCCCGCTATTCACCTGGCACGCTGTTTACCAGGTACATGTCGATACCGATAGGCACCTAGCGCGGGGTAATCCATCCGCTAAACCGCCAGCAGCGGCCACTCCTACAGCATCATTGCCCACTGGAAATCAGCAGCATACAGCGGGATTTCCAGGGCGCGGCAGCAATGACCAGAATACCACCGACCTCACTTGCGGCTTCGGCAGCATCACCACCAAGCCTCGCCTCCAAATCAACCACATTCTTCCTCCTCTTCTTCCTCGTCCACATTCTCGCCGCATCCGCCTCCCAAGCTCCCGTGCTACCACTCCCCACGCTCCATCATGACGTCGTTGTCGCGGTTCCGCCGGGCGTAGCAGCAGCCGATGTTCCCGAGCACAACAACCACCACCACCACCTCAACAACGACAATCAAGACCACCACCACCAGCAACAGCAGCAGCTGAACCGCCACGACAGCCGTCAGGGCGCGGCCGCCGCCTACACCCCGCTCGTCACCCCCTCCCCTTCCAACGAGGACAAGCCCGATGCCCAGGCGCTCCAGGACCAAGGGTTCCGGCAGGAGACGTACTACACCTGCGTGACGCCCGCCGGGGGCCAGGAGCACTGCGGATGGCATGTGCCCGTGCTCAAGGCGCAGCATGGCAGTGCCGCCGCGGTTCCCGGCCGGGCGACGGATACGGGCATTGTGGTGGCCGTGGTGGCTGGCTTGGCTGGCGTGTTTGCCGTTGGCATGATGTGATAACATCAGTCATGCATGTCCTACCCATGCATGTCCTACCCTGGATGTCGAGATGGGCGTTTTATTTTACTGTTGGGTCCTTTATGACGCGGGAAAACTGTACAGCGGTCATGTTTACGATGATATTGATTTATGATGACTGACGATGATGATTTGATATTGATATTGGGCTTTCCTTGTGTTTATGGGATTTTGGATTTGGATATTGGGATACAGTACATGCAGATGCATTCAATATGCAGAGATACCACTACATTCGTTTTCACGTTTATGAGAATTTACGTCTGTTGATCAGACACGTGCAGACCACTACATTCGTTTCACGTATTTGAATTTAAAGGCTGTTGATCAGACACGTGCAAAATAATCCTGGTTTCAACGTTGCCACCAAGAGATCCGGATTCCACACATTCACTTCACCTGTCACTTCACTCGTCACTTCTCACATCAAAAGACCAGTTATTAATTTTTTTGTTTGGTAGAAACCCCCCAAAACACCATTTTGATTCATGCTAGTGAATTGAGAAGTGGTTAGAAAGGCCGCTTCCCAACTTTCTAATTCCCTGTTTTTTTTATTCTTCTTATTCCTTGATTCATCCCTTTCCCTTTCGTTTAATAATCCCCAAATCGTCAAGACATGTTGTGGAATGAAGTCAAAGGACAAAAGGAAAAAAACCAATAAAATGATTTGCACCAAGGTACTTTGCCGTATATTTCCATACAAAAGAGGAATTGAAAAAAACAAATGTACCAGCGCCCCAACCCCAGAAGGCTTTTTTTCTCTCCCAAGTCGATTCTTGAATGGGGGACCTCACATGCCTTCTTGCATCCCGGCTTGTTACAGAGTATGCGCTTATTTCTCCTTCTTGGGCTTGGCACCCTTGACCTTTGCCGTGCCACGGAGCTTCTTTAGACGGTTCTTGCGCTGCTTGCCTGTGGTGGGTGTTAGCAAAAAAAATGGTGCACACTTGGTTGGGTGTGTAATGGCAGGTTCATGTCGGGGCCTTTAAACGTATAAAGAAAAAAGGCAACGTCGACAATGTAAACACAGCCAGACACATGATTCCACATACGCTGCTGCTTGGCGGCCTTCTCAATCTTGGTGGCCTGGCCGACGCGGATCAGGCGGTAACGGGGCTCAAACTTCTGCATGGCCTCGGGGGAGTCGTAGACGAGGGCGAAGCCGGTGGTCTTGCCGCCACCGTACTGGCTGCGGAGACCAAAGACGGAGATCTGCTCCTTCTGGGCCTTGTACATGCCACCGAGCTTCTCACGCAGCTCATCCTTGGAGATACCAGCGCGGCCGGGGTGGAGGATGTCACTACTCTAGTCAGTAACCAAGTTCCATCCGAATGTTTGTGTCGTCGCAAAGTGAGCGCCAGAGAAGAATTTCGATATCCAAGAGTGAGGACACGGTGACGAGACGCAAAGTGCGGTGACGGCGTTCCATCGCGGGTGTGCTGGTTTGATGCAACGCGAATGACCCAAGCCGGATCGAATTGGAAATTTGAAATTTGTTGATAGGTTGACTCCGAAATTCGTCCCTTGTGTTTTCTTCGCCCATCATCGTAGTTGTAGTCCAGTCGTCGTTCAATTCTCCAGGCTTGCCATGCACAACTTTCCTCGTCTTGGATACCGAAAACTCTTCTCATTGTCGCGTAACTCGGCAGCAGAAAAGGGGAAATAACTCACACGACCATCTGCTTGCGGCCCAGCAGAGGGTTGCGGATGAACTTGCGAGTGCGAAGCGTCACGGGGCTGTCGTTGTCCGCCATGGTTGCTGTTTGTCGTTGGGGATTGTGGTGGTGGATGGGAAGAAGAGGCGGTTACAAAAGTCAAGGCCGTGGATATGAGGGCTAGAGCCAGCAAGGGCCCCAGCGTGGGACTGGCCGCGCACACACAAACCACTGCAAATCTGGCTGATTTTTTTGGGTCCCCGCTTTGGCCGTCGCTTAACTGGGTCCAACCCTAAGAATTGTGTGGCCAAACGGGACAAGATCACGTGAACTGAAATGGGCCAGACCGGATAATCCTCGGGTTGAGAGCTGGTGGAAGTGGGTCCAGTTGCTGGCAGCGTCCAAGCTTGGCTGTACCTGGAAACACTTACTGTGACTTACATCACGCCCCCCGCAATGGCTGCTTCCACCATCTTGCAACTACAGTTATCCGCCCTCCCCGTTTAATGTAGAATAATCATGGCGGAATGGCAGGCTTCTGTGGACAGATTCTGTTATCAGTATCTGCAATTGGAAGCCGAGCCTACACTCCCGCCCCCCGAGACTCTCAAGCTGTCCGAGGTGCAGGAAGCTATATACGAAAACGCCTTTGACGATGGCCTCTGTCATGCCCCGCCGCCCCGCTACCAGCATCGCGTGCTCAAAGCTTTGCTGTCTGCCATTGAGGACGGCATAGATGACTGGGAGCAATATGTAAGTGAAACAAACTAAAATCACCAATAAATGCACAAAAGAAAAATATCTTTTGGCTGCAATCCATTTGAAATGTAGACAGAAATCTCAGTCTGATAATCGGCATCTCAGGCGGTTTCTGATAACCTCATGTCAGCCATGGCGGTGCTCTTGGCCACGCCGCTGCAGTCGGAAGTCGACTCGGTCCAGCAGAAACGCTACGTGACCTATGCGCTGTCGCTTCTGCCTCCTGTCGAAACCAAGGACATCATCACCACCACCACCACCACCACCACCACCACCACCACGTCGTCATCGTGGCCGAGCATCACGCTCCTGGAGAACCGCACACTTCTCTCGGCCGGCGGCACCACCGGCCGGCGCACATGGGAGGCTGCGCTGCACATGGGACAGTTTCTCTGCGCCAACCCGAGCATTGTGCGCGGCAAGCGTGTGCTTGAGCTCGGCGCCGGCACGGGCTACCTGTCCATCTTGTGCGCGCGCTACCTGCAGGCGGCGCATGTGACGGCCACGGACGGCTCCGAGGATGTGCTCAAGAATCTGTCCGAGAACCTCTCCCTCAATGGGCTGCGCGATGAGGACGGCTCGGAGGACGGCTCCGACGACAGCGGCAGCTCAGAACAGATTACGCTAATGGACGTCAAATGGGGTCATGCCCTGGTCGGCGGCACCGGCGAGGAGCAAGAGCAGCAGCAGCAGCAACAGCCATGGAACAAGGGCCGCCATGTGGACGTGGTGCTCGGCGCAGACCTAACGTACGACGCGACGGCGATTCCGTTCCTGGTGGCCACGCTCCTGGATCTGTTTGGGCTGTACCCGCACGTCGAGGTGTACATTGCCGCGGCGGAGCGCAACCACGAGACGTTCAAGGTGTTCATGGACGCGTGCGGTCGGCATCGGCTGCACGTCGAGGACCTGCGGTACGGCGTGGCCCCGCGGGCGCAGCAGACGGGGCCGTTTTACGCGGACAATGTCGCCATACATACGTGCAGGGTCAAGAATTCAGCGGGCCGGGTCTATGAGAATAAGCTGTAACTCGAAACAGTCTCAGCATGCACACATCATACATTGTACATAGAGTACAGAGATAAAAAGACAAGATTAGATTAGAGAGGAAGCTCAATTACGTGCCCCGCAGGTGGCGCTGGTCTCTTTGGGCTAGTGCAACTCCAAAGGGACAAAAGCTGTGACGAGAGCTACGGCAGTTGTCCCATTCTGTGTGCAGTGCCGAAGGGATTGTCTTGGTATGCATGATGGCTGAAGGGAATTCTCCGAATTGATTTGGAAGCCGAGATGTGAATTTAATTAATATGCGTCACGCGGTCATGGATGGGGTGTTAAAGGCTGAAGCAGCTTGGCTTTGTACGACATGACAAGAACCCCACGTTTTGCACGCCATGCAGTGTTACCCTAGACACGGGTGACAAAAAGGACTCACCACTCTGCTGTTGCGGTTAGGTGCCAATGCTCTTTTACAGAAGCTGAATCTGATGTGAGTTGTCTGCAGAATTTTAATTTGTCAAGAAAGGATTACATTAGTTGGCATGTTTGCGGTGTGGCGTCTGACCAATGCGAGACGGATAAAGTCAGATTAAAGCGGCAGGTGTGATTGGATTGATAAAGACGAAAAGTAACTTTTTGCAAACTGAAATAGAAACCGTGCATAAGTAGTTAAATGCAGCATGTACTGTATTAGTCAAACTATTATCTCGAGGGCTTTGATAAGATGTTGTCTTGATTGCCTTTAGAGACGTGTCGTCTTTCGGCTGCCCTACTAAATGTGGTCTGGGGAGTGGACTGAGTAGAGCAGCTGAAGATTATTCACCCATTTAGAAAAGATACTACCCTGTACTCTGTCCCTAGCAAGGCAATAATACCGTCAGAATTAGAACCCCCGATGGACAAGGGCGAAGGGCAGGCATCGTGGGTAACGTTGTGCGGCGCCGCCACGAATGACGTCGACCAGGGGGTGAGCTTCAAGTAAGACCGAGCGAGATGATATAAATTTGGGACTGACAGCATTATTACATCACATCAGCGGCTGAAGCTATTCCCCTCAAATTTAACCCACAACAGTTTGTGAAGGAAAAGCAAAAGGCAGTCAAGCAGTAAAAGCCTTTGTCTTTTCAGCGCATGTGGCCATGTTTTTCTTTTTGGCTAGTCACTCGACAGAGATGATGCATTGCACGCCACAATGTTGATCAGGGTTCTCTGCAAATAATTTATTTCATAATAATGATAATTCTTTTTAAAAGACGTAGCAAAGCGTTGCCAAGTAGGTGTAAAGCTTGTTTTTGACACGCTGTGACACTAGGACGTGACGCTATTCGCCCGTCATCCGCTAGTCAACGGTTCGAAGGAAAAACTTGCAGCTGGGTGGGGAAACCAGATACCAACTAAAATCATTTCATGCATGGAATAGACTGGAAACGGTGGAAACTGCTTTTAAAAGTGTCCCGTCAAGGGGGTGACAAAAAAACC
>FWCC01000460.1:0-32689 GCA_900169235.1 Zarea fungicola | reverse complement strand
CTCGCGCCGTCACGTCACCAACCATCAGGCCGTCACCACTCTCGCGCCGTCACGTCACCAACCCTCAGGCCGTCACCACTCTCGCGCCGTCACCATCCTCACGCCGTCACCATCCTCGCGCCGTCACCACCCTTGCGTCGTCACCGCTGTTCGAACATGGAGTCTGACCTTGTAGCCCAAATTTACGCCTCAGACAAGCCCTTAGATGCTACAGCTACCATCATCAAGCGCCTCATCAAGGAGAAGCGACTATTGCAAAATTTGGAGGATACTAAACAACATTTGGAGGATACCAAAGAAAGCTTTGAGCAGGAGTCAAAGACTCGAATCCTACTTAGAAGATGCACCAATCTCGCCAAGATCCAGAAACCTGAAAAAGATGACCTTGTTAACCGGCTCCACCAGCTCACCTGGCATCAGGTTCTGTTTGTATCGATGTCTTTTCGTGAATCACATCACAAGCAAAATGACTGGGACGGTCTGACGGCAGATAACATCAAACACTACTGCGAAAAACACGACATTGATAGAAAAATCTCTTCATTGCCGCCAGAGGTGAGCAAGAAGATTTCCAAGGTAGCTCAAGAATATAATGGTTCTTGGGGAGCCCTTATTACATCTAAAATGCCAGGGCAGGGCAGCCCACTTAACAGCGATACATCGGCAACAGCCAGCAATCAAAACGCAAAGAAACGACGTCGAGTTGAACCACCGCCAGAACATGAAGCCACAGATGGCAACCCAACCCTATCTTCGTGTCATGATGACTCTATTTCGAGATGCATCCCACTTGACAGCGATGCATTAGCAACAGCCAGCAATCAAAACGCAGAGAAACGACGCCGAGTTGAACCATCGCCAGAACATGAAGCCACATCCGAACAACCGGCGGCCATGGGAAATAAGATGGAGCCGGTAGCTGCCACTGCAGAACTATTGAGTCGCGACTGTGTCATGACGAGAGTGTGGGACCTAAATATCTTGCGCGACATATTTAGTGGTGGCAACCAATGTCGGGTCCTTAACTGGAGCATACAGCAAGGTGCAACTTCCCTGTTCTGCCCGCGCATTGAGTTTGAAGACTTCTGTCTCGGCCTACGGGCTTCACCTGCATATGCAGAGGTAGTCAAGCAGGCAAAACGCGATTCCGAAGCGCTCAGAAAACTTCTTGGTGAAGCGCTTCTCTCGAGCATATACGAGAGCAAACACTACAAAGAATCAGCCAACCGAATGGATGTAGTGCAGGTAGAGGAGACTAAAGAAACCTATTGCATCATAGTTATTACATTCGACTTCAAATTAGGGCGGAAACTCCTTGGATTAATTACTCAGCGTAAATAAATATTATTGTTCTTTTAATAAGAATTCTATTCCCATTACTAGTACACTCGAATTTTTGGGGAGTATCTGATCTACTTGTGCCTCATTTGTCTTCATGGAGTCATTGCCGTTTACAATGACTCTTCCTGTGCTGCTAGCTCTCCAAGACATTAAACGGGTGGTTTTGGTAGGTTTGAAACCATGATAGCTGATGAACTCATAATCCTCGTTCTCTGTTGTGGTCGCGTCTGGCTGCAGCTGTCAAACAAACGATTCGTAGTGCCATCAAACAGGGACTTACCTCGGGCATCGAGTACCGTGCTGATGAGAGAAGAACTCGTAAAAGCCTTAACTGTAGTGCGTTCCTTGGACAGGATTGTAGGACAACGTTGTAGGAAAACAGATGAAAATTTGTCGCCGAATTTGTCCGCAATTTTAGACGCATCACGGCCTAAAATGTTTCCTATCACGTGCGGTTCCGTTTGGGTAAAACCGCTCGCTGCTTGCTAATAATAAACGCAAAAATTGGGCCAGTGGCGAGAAACAGTACCAGATTATAGGCATCATAGCGATTTAAAGAGTTACTAATTAAGTGGGACTCAATGGTAGAGGAGCTTTCTGGCTCACGTGAATGCTGCAGCCGTCTTCTCTCTAGCCCAATCGAAGTAATAAAAGTCGACCACAAGTAAATGGCATGACTGCAGTTTACGAACAAAACACAATAGTAAAACCACTGGTAATATTTATACAAGTACAGCTCGCTGAAGGATGCGGTGGGCGCTTGTCACATAAACACGAGACAGTTTTCAACTACTCTGAAGACGGAAAATAAATTAAGAACGGAAAGACATGCGATAACATGCTGAGAGCGCGACGATCAACGGTTCCGCCCGGGGAAGAAATGGCGTTCGGATAACTAATCCTTCCTAGACTAGTAGATTGCGTGGGTACGTCGCCATCAAGAAGTTTGCTTGCATGAGACCAGGGTACTTGGTACTTGCACTCGACATGGCTTGTGGGGGATATGACAGCCTCGTTCCTGCAGGCTAAAATGGCGCACTTCCGCCTGCCTGTTCCCAGCCAATACTTGGAGGTGGTCCCACGGCCAGCTTCCCAGCGCTTATGACTTTGGGAGCAGCGTTTACAAAGGTCCTGCCCTCCCCTGTACCTTATATACTCCAGCTGCCCTTGATTTTGCCTCTTCATGTCACTTCTCAATTCCATCATATTTCTGTGCAGTACCCCCCCCCCCCCCCCCCCTCCCCGGTGCCGGCCGCTCTCATCATTTCTCTTCCTATTATACGTTCCTCATTTACCAATTGTCGAGTGCATATTGACCAGTCTCATACCGACAACCAAAATGGGACTCGTCGAAGGTGAACCTGCAACTCGCCGTTGGCATTGCGACTGGAAGGATTGCAACAAGGTACGTTTCAACCTGAACTATATCACTCTAAACATTTCCAATGCTCACTGATGCGCCTTGTTACAGAGCTTCAACCGGAGAGCTGATATGCAACGTCACTACATGATTCACACCAACGAGCGTCCGTACCCGGGTACCCCTGCCCAATCCCCAGCAACCCAGCTGTGGCAAGAGCTTCATCCAGCGCAGCGCCCTGACTGTCCATAAGCGAACGCACACCGGCGAGAAGCCTTACTTCTGCGAACATCATGGCTGCGGAAAACAGTTCTCTGATGTATGAAGACTCTCCTTACTGTGCACACTCGGTCTAAATAACGTCCGTTAGTCCTCCTCATGTTATCGTCATCGAATCACTCACACCGGCGAGCGCCCGTACAAATGCAACCAGGATGGCTGCCCCAAGAGTTTTGGCCGCAAGACCACCATGACAAGGCACCAGAGACGTTTTCATCTGGGCAGCTTGGGGAATGACTCCAGGTCCAACTCAGACACGAGCGAGCCCTCTCCAACTCCTCCTACAGAAGCTGCCACGTCCAGTTTTGTGGTCGGTGACCACTATCAGACGCGGCAATATAATTACCACGCCGCCGATTACTACGTCGAGTGCACCGAAACGATACCCCTCTCTCAGCCCACGTCGATCCCGCATCAGCCTTTGAACGCTGTAAAGCAGGATTACCCGAGCGATGTCGGGATCCATGACACCACAGACGGCATGGACAGAATTCAATATGCCCGCGCCTTAGCAGATGCCAACACCTGCGAAGATGAGCCCATGACGGGGTACACTCCGCCGCAACAGCCCGCAGAGCAGAGCTACGCCAAGACAAGTCACCCCACGCTCGACATGGACAGTTACAGCCCTAGCCAGTGTCACTCAAACTGGAGTTATACAAATGCTTTCATTTACGGCGCCACCCACAACGCCACCAGCTTCGCGCCTCCGCTCACGAACCAGTACACTCCACCACAGCAGCCTGCAGAGCAGAGCAACTGGAGCAATGCTGAGACCAGTCACCCCACGCTCGACATGAACAGTTACAGCCCTAGCCAGTGTCACTCAAACTGGAGTTATGCAAATGCTTTCAATTGCGGCGCCACCCACAACGCCACCAGCTTCGCGCCTCCGCTCACGAACCAGTACACTCCACCGCAGCAGCCTGCACAGCACAGCCAGCCGTTCCGATTTCAGAGCATAGATGGCCAGACCGTTTATCCGGACAGTCAAAGCCCTCAAATGTATGGGACCGAGTCCACGACCCCGAGAGCACCCTCCATCAATGCGTTCGCGGCCGCCCTGCCAGGCAATGCAAACACTGGCAGCCAGCTTCTTACATGCGGTCGCTATGGCCGCAAGACCACAGAACTATTTCGGAGCTTGGGTCATAATTACCTTTTATCATCCAATTAAGGTCAATTGGTCTTGGAATTCAGGTTGGTATCATCAGCGGCATTGCAGCGCATGAGTACGGGGCGAAGGGTTTCCACTTGGTTTGTGTTGGACTGCGGTCCGCGAGTTCATTATCGGAGCACTCAGAGCAGCATAGTATCAAATCCAGATTGTACCATGACAATACTATGTACTGAATTCTCAATTATGGGCATTCACGTAGTAATCAGCGGCAACGATCCCAAGTAGAAACGGTGTCTAATCAGAGGCGGCGAGCCTATGTTCTCATTTTAGTAATGTGACATGTGGCTGAGACGGTGCTGCATCTCTGTCACTGTTGTGGAAACTATTGTGTGACGAGGCGCAACGGCACATGTACAGGTACACGAACGCTAGGATAGTCCTGCATAACATCCTTGTCTTGGCCCAGACAGATGCTGCCACAAAATAGCCGTGGTTTAGTTGTCTCAATGTGATCCAGGTAGCCGAGTACGAGATCACTCTACGCTATTCCCTTTTTGGACGAGATATTTTGAAAATGTCCCTTTTCATCGACATATCTTGGAATGGCGTTCTCCAATTGGGTGGCAGCTTGCCACCTCCGCGCGGTGGGTACCGCCGACGACTCGCGGGACAAATAGATGTATGCATCGGTATCCGGTCTTGTTATTTCTTGCTTTTCCCGTGCCCCAGCTAGCATTGAGCTACCCCGTGTCTGGGGCACGTTTTCCGTGGCCGTGTCCCCAGCTCCTCTTCTCTCTCCAGAACCTCCCTCTTTCCCCATTTGCTGTCATCATTGCTTTCAATCCATCACGGCTACAAGAAGTAGCCCCCTGTTCAAATCACTTTCTCCCTTTTGCCTTCTGGAGGCTGCTAGCTGCGCCTGCACAGAGTGTCCCAAACCCCAAGCTAGCCCCTTCTGTTTTCAGGCTCACCAACGCGCGCGTTGGTCGTTATGTTATGTCATGGCCCATTCCGCCAAGCGGCTCTGTTATAATAACCAGGAGGTTAAGAGAAAGCGCGTCAAGAGTGAGCAACCTGTTACTCAGCAGCCCAACGCAACCTGGAACGAGGGTATCGCCTTGGTCGCCAACCCCCTCCACCTGATGGCTCCAATGCTCCCTGCCACGACCGATCCGTTTGGTCCTCAAGAGCCACCAACACCACCCGCCGAATGGCCTACTTCTGTGGGGGATGCGTCCCACCCAACGAGTTATGGAGGTCGCTGGGATCCCATGCCACCCCATACAGCTTTTCCCAAGCTCGCTTTTTCGGGGCCCAATGTCATGCACCGTCTGTATGAACCCGGCAATCTTTCTTCCGATTATATATATGCAAATTCTACAAATTCTGCTTACATGCCTGCGCTGCTACCACAGCCGCCGTCTGGGGTCTCAATTCTGTCATCACAAGCATCAGCGCATCCACAACCACCAGCCACCCAACAACTGCAACAAGTGTGGCCAGCGCAAAATGGTCTACCCGCTGTTGATGTTCACTGGTCACAAACACCACCTGTCGTTGCTTCAATTCCCCTGGCCACGACCGGCTCGTTACCACTCGCCTCTTCCTACAATTGGCAAGGTTCCTCCTACTGGGCGGGTTATGGAGATCTCACGCCACAACATACGCTTTCTTCCACGCCCGCTTCTTTAGGGCCCAATGTCATGCTGGGTCTGTATGCCGATCCTCCTGGCGAATGTATATATGTAAATTCTACAAATTCTGCATACATGCCTGCGCCGCTACCACAACCGCCGTCTGGGGCCTTAATTCTGTCATCACAAGCATCAGCGCTTCCACAACCACCGGCCACCACCCAACAACTGCAACAAGTACAACCAGCTCAAATTTTTAACGTTGACGGGCAGGAGAAGCGCCGGCGAAAGCCATGCGTCAATAATTTGCGCACAAGTCCTTTTATGGATTGTCTTTTGGAAGAAGCAGACGCCTGGGATACTGATTTCGCCAAACTGCATGAGAGCACTGGAAACCTGGAAGCCATACAGTCTCTGGCTGGTATTTATGTACACGATTACTTACCAGATGAGGCTGTGTGGCGTCTTGTGAATGAGAAGTTTGCTCTTGTGAAGTCTCGTTTATGCGAATTGGGTCAGCAACAGGATACGCGATATCGAGACAAGAGCGAGTTTGTTAATCTTGCAATAATACTCTCGGTGCTCGACATTGTCCTAACTGAACGCCGACTCGAGGAACCTCGCCGTCCCCATTGGTTCACCGCATTGGATTTGGCTGAGCAAGTCTTGCGCGACACAGACCCTGGATATCGGTTTTATAAGCACGCAAACGTCCGAACGGATGGTGGTTTGCGGCTGTCACAAACTATCATAGTCAGCAACGCTATTATTCTCGCCGAGTGTATGATGTCACTTCCAGATGTACAAAGTTTCGATCCCGTTAAGCAAGGAAGAAGATTCGGCTTCCTCTTGCACAAGTTTCGATCCCGTTAAGCAAGGAAGAAGATTCGGCTTCCTCTTGCAAGGTTCTGAAAGTGACTTATTCGCGATACATCGCAGTTGCGGCTTTTCCAGGTTTCTCCTTTACTACTTCAGCAGAGTGACCTTTTGCGCGGCCCGGATGATGCAAGATCCGGAAACCCCAGTCATTCCTAAAGCTGCCAAGGTCCTCCATCGCATCGTTGGCAACCTTCGTCAGTGGAGCAATTATTGTGACTGGGATAAGGTGAGAAAAGCAGATCAGCCTATTCAATGGATCCGCCAAGCAGGTGAATCTTACGTGGTCGATAAAGCGGATACGATAACAGAAGTGACGGCAGAAGCCTGGAGGATATTTGTCTTGATCTACTTGCAGTGCCGCTTGCTCCGGTATGACAACACTCTAATTTCCCTCTCTGATGCGTGAAACGAATTGTAACGAACCACCTACAGAATGCCGCAGAACCATCCTGATGTCGTGGCCGACCTTGGCGACTTGGCCAAGTGCATCTCAATAATGCCCACATCGGGTTCATTGTTTACTGCCCAGGCCCCATTGCTACCAGTCCTCCTTCTTGGCCTGCTAGCCACGGAAGAGGACCACCTCAAAGCAGCTTTAGTATGGTTTGAGCAGGTCTGCCAGACTCCAATTAGCAGTGTAAGTCCTTTGATACCTCGTATAATGCCTGTTGCTAATCGGACTGTGAGGAGACAGAGTGTGCCGTCACTCTATGAGGCTCTGAAGCAAACCCGGAGCCTGATGTCCGATAAAATGCCGCTCAGTTGGCCAGACACTCCACTGCCTCCCATAATTGCCGACAGAGAAGCATGGTTCGAAAAGATGATAAAATTCGTAGCGGACGTGTATAAGGTTCTTAGTGTATGTAGTGCAGCAAGGCTATAAGCAGTGTAGGGCACTCAGATTCAGATATATCTTTCAATGACGTGGACAAAATATCCTAATAAGTACGTTTAATTGATCGTGATAGCGTACCTGTATCCGTAGAATTCTTGCGTTTTATCGCTGCATTCCTAACAGGCCTCTCTGGTGGGCAACAATGCATGGCCAAGCCAGGCCAGCCAATTGTCATGAAAGCAAATTTTCAGCTTGTTTGTTAATTGGCTGCAGGAACTGGCAGTCAGTGCTGCTGGATCCGTAGACTGTCGGAAAGAGAGCCAAGGGGGATTGAAGCCGGGTGCGACAACGGAGTGTCAATCCGCTGAAAATGGTCGATACTCATACGTCCAAAATCTGAGCTCCCGACAATTGAGGAATATTCCCCATGAAATACATACTTCTTTTCTTGTGGCCATTAACTACCCCAGTCGCGCTAGGCTGTAACGGCTGCCTGACCGATGGGCTCCGAAGCAGAGATGACAGGCGGCTGATTGGCGTCCGTTTGGGTCAAGGCGTACGATACCACACCCCCTCCGCACACCATCAGTCCAAGATTCTAGGCCTGAAATGGAATAGCCGACACACTCTCAGGCAGATGACCCGGCGTCCCATTGGCGGGTTATCTTGCCGACGTGATGGGCGGGCCATCCTTGGCGACGCAGTGGCCCAACGCGTACCGCTGAGGTACTTTCTTGCCTAGCTGGCGTTGTTGCCTCGTACCTCGACGTGGATACACACGCTTACTGAGCTACCACGCTCCTACAGGGACCTAGCACGTGCATGGACTGCTGGTGCGCCCACGGGGTGAAAAGGGCCGTGCATAACGCGGCGCATTCGCCTTGTGCGATCATGGCTCGCCGCGCGGAAGTGGGCCGCTGTGCTATGGTTTGCATCCCCAGTTGCTACGCACAAAGGCCTGAGCAATGTTGCGTGCTCCCGGCATCAGAATGCGAACAGTCATAGTACCGCCGATCAACTTGGCCGACAGGTCCAAAACTACGGAGTAATGACCCAGAACTATGCATGCAACTGGTCACCGTTTCACTGGCTCTGTGTTGTGTGGGAGATTCTACATTGGTTCGGGGTGAGACAGCACCCATGTAACTTGCCTC
Organism: Zarea fungicola; assembly: GCA_900169235.1. NCBI lineage: Eukaryota > Fungi > Ascomycota > Sordariomycetes > Hypocreales > Cordycipitaceae > Zarea > Zarea fungicola. The sequence goes on along the minus strand of FWCC01000460.1, from coordinate 24,087 downwards.
CCCTGTACTTTGCCGAAAACTGGTCTCTTCTAGTTGCCAAGTCAGCATCGTCCACGAATGCATGAGAGTACGACAGCTAACGGAGTTGAATGGAAAATGGGCTCCATTCTCAAAATAATATTTACTATAGAAAACAGAAACTACGGCGTAAGTATTGGGCGTTGGCGTCTTCTTGATTTCTTAGGCATCGCTCGCCGTCCTTCAGGTACCGCCCTTTTCCAGAACAACTAGCGGAAGCGCCCGTGACAGACCGCGTAACCGCCGAGTCAGGATGAGTTACTCGGTTGCTCCTTCCCTTTTGGCGATTATTCTGTACCATTACAAGTGTAATAAGTGACCGTTTGGTAGCGAATGCTTCGGCATGTTGGAAGTCCTTTTTGTCAAAACTAGACCTGCCACTATCTTCCCATTCAGAGTCGTCAACGATGGCACACTCATCAACGTAGTGGGCATCTGTTTCAGGATCGAGAACACTCTCGACGCCAGTCGTCGTCGCCGGGGGGCAGTCTCAGGGTCTCAGAACCAGAGGCTTAGGTGACTGTGTGACCGAAGGGGGGACAACAGTGGGCGTTGTCTCCAGTTGAGGTTTAGGGGCGCGGCTTTGGTCCAGAATCAGAACCGCGCCAGATATCTACGTATTAAATGCGTCAGGTTGGCCTTTTGCTATGTACGTCTGTTTCGTCCAACTACTTACAGGATGTACGTGTGATATCCGTTGGCAGGACTGGCTATTCTGGTCTGTAAATGCCGATACCCTGCTGTTAATTCTGTGAGTGCTGTGAATGCTCAATTCTGCGGCAGTGAGGCGTTGGGGGTCGCAGACTGGATATCAGTCGTCGTTTGGCTTGGGGTGACTACAAGGCTACTTGTAGTCCTCGACAGTTGATGGTAGTTTGGGGCTGGCAGTTCCTGTGGTATTGACTACCGCAGGAAGTATGTACTTAAAAGCACTTTTGCCAAGTCATGAGAAGGGAAAAGTGTGCAGAGAGCTCTGGTACGGGACACAATCCTGGGCTGCTGCGGGACACTGCTGGGTTGGTGAGGGGCCAACTGCAGAGCCGTGATAGGGGCTGTGGCGCTACGTACTCAACTTCTGTCGCCTTGGCTTCTCTCTATCTTAATGGCAATTCTCCGCAGCCATCTATCCTTCTTTTGGGCTCGCAACTAACATGGTATCTGACATCATGATCGAAAATGCGGCTACTATGACAAATCACAGAGATGACAAACTCAGAAACCTGACAAGACAGGCCTAACACCAACGAGAAATTCAAGGCTGTCAGTACAAACACAGTATCACTAGCGATCACCATGCTTCTAAGAATCTGATGGATATCCAAAATGACACACTGCTCGTTATAAAACGGTGCATGATACGCCGCACAGCTCCAAACCGGTAAAAGTTCCCGGATGCTCAAATGTGTTTCTATTCTGGCCAGGAATGGCACTCCGCGTTGTCAAATTCAGCGGGAAATATGATGGTAACTCTCCCTCAGGTTCCGGAAGGCGCTAGATCAGTCGCGCAAGTGTGGTATTCGATCCGCATCCGGGGAGCGGTGGAACACCGGGCCCGCGGGTGAGGCTGCTCGCCATCGTAGCGACGCCCATTGCAGCCGCAGCAACCAGAGACTACCGACTTCGTAGATGGGCATGCGGGAGGTCAAGCAAACAAGATTATCAGAGCCCGCCTGTGAATCCCTTATTTACGCAGCACCACATGTTTCACGGAACACGACAAAAGACATTGGAAGACCAAATAGAATCACCAACCTGGGTTTTACGATCATATCCGAAGCACGCTCACCTCACTACAGATTGGAAGCCATGCGAGCCATTGGAAACCATAAACCTCGGAAATTGAAAACGGCCTGGGGACCAAGAGCTGAATATCTCGGGTTCAAGTGTATGCTCACTGCCCGGGTGAGAGGCCGACGTGGCCGACATGGGAAGTGGTCCATGACAAAAAATTATAGAAATGAAGCATTGTGTGTATAATGAAGCAGAGTTGAGGAAGTGAAAGAGAGTGATGCCGGCTTAAAATTCAACTCTTGGTTGTTTGGCTATAAACCCGCTTGTCCTTAATAATCAAGAAGACTATTAATGAACAATTTATCTATTCGGTATTTTGTCCCCTTTCATGTTCTCGATCTGCATTCTCTTCATTCTCTTTCAATTGCATCGTGCTGGTGTAGCCACTAGGCGATTTCTACTTCTAGGGTAGTAGCTAAGAGTTAGTTACAGCACATACATTTTCAAATTATGGCTGGGACTAACACACCGGTCTTGGAACATCTGTTGTCCTTTGATGGCCGGGGATGCCCGCTCCCGCCGCCCATCACTCAATACGGTACCAACCTGCACCGCTGTGAAGGGGTCGTGACTTCTCGATCGACGATTCATTCAGATACACACAAGCGTGTAATTCACAATCAACGCGCGAGAAGAGGAGAGAGCCAACCTGGCAATAAGGTGCACAACTCAAAGTCCAACTTCATTGTGGCTGCATTGTGGCTGCATGACTTACTGTAGCTACCCCCGTTGTGAGGAGGTATACTACGGTGCACCACTGACTAAAGCGGTGTATTTTTCTGTCCCGGCACATGAAGATGCTGCTGTCAATCTCGCGTGTTACGGAAGTAAGAATATATGGCCTCGGGAGGGGCTAGCTCCTCGTATGTTGCATGGAGCTAGAGAAAAGAACTGGTCAGCCCGTTCGGTGCCCTTAGACTAATTTTCACGGGCTACTCTCCCATTCTTATTTATAATACGCCCCCTCTTCCCGTTTCCGAATTCTTTTTTGAAGTAGACATCAACTTCCAATTTTGCTATTTTGTTGACGTCACCCAAGGCGCCTCATTTCCTTCGTCCTCGTCCTCTTTCGCCGTCGTTGTGCTTCTCCATGCCTGTTTCATCCAACTCACCTATCTAATAACTCACCGTCTTGACCGCTTCATCTGACACTGGTAGTTCATTCAGTTACCTCCCAGAAAGTGTCCACCTTCAGCCAAAATGTCGTTCTTTTCTGCCGCTTCCAAGGATCGAAAATCGATGGACTCGAACTGGCCCAGTTCGAACCTTGCCTGCGACCATTACCAGACACAGAGTGGCCATCAACACAATCTGCCACAGCAATATCAAAAAGAGCAACATCTTTATCAACCACCACAGCCCCAACGTCACTTTCCACCACATCAGCGACCGCAACGTGAATATCAACAAGAAGATCAACAACAAGGTCAACAGCAATATCATTACAGCTCAGGTCACACACGCCATCCCTCCTCCCAACAAATCGCCTCACCTACCCAGCGTCAGTCCTCCCAGTCCTCCCAGTTGCCTTCACCACAATCTCCTCCTGGGTCCACCATGCAGTCCAGTATTGAGCGGTTGCCAAGTGATCTGCAAAGAAATGTCTTCCGTCGGTTAGACTACCAATCACTTATTCACTTATCAACCACGAACCGATACTTTAACCAGAGGATTAGCCCCCAACGTATGGCGGATGCCAATGACAACGCTCAATTTGTCATGCGTGCCGCCAAAGACTTTCCTCAACACCGTCCTAGTGAAAAGGGCCACGACTATAAGCCAGGAAACTTTGAGTGTTACGTCTGCTTCCGTGTGCGCTCCCCCGAGCATTTTGACATGTTGCAGCCTCAGTATGCCTTTGTCGACCCCCACGGCCATTTGGTCACCGACCGGGATCCTATTCCTGGCACCGATACGCAAATCTCACTTCGTCGTTTCTGTATTGAGTGTGGTATGCGCGAGGGCCTCCATGCACCCTTTGATTGTCTCACCACGCGCACCGGACGCGACCTCTGGGTATGCAGATGTCGACGAATCTGGCCCAAACCGGGCTGCCTTCGCTGCCCGGACTGTCTCGGAGACTGTCCACTGAGACCAAAGAAGACAAATCAGGTCTAGTTGATTCTGTTAGAAATCTTTGATGGTAGCCGCGGCAGGGGCTCCTAACTTTGGTACTACACATATTTTTATGTGCTTCTAAGAGTATTTAGTACAATAACACTAGTCAATGAAGGCCTGGCAATGCTCATTATCTCGTCGGCAGTGTCCTCGGTGCTTGGGGGTATGGCCTTGATGTACCGCCTATTCCCCTTGGTTCGGCCTTGATATTCCCACGAACTGGTCGCGGCCGCTGAGAACGCCAGCCGCACAGCAGACTCAGCGGTTACGGGGACATTTTCTCTGTTAGTTTTAGTTAATGAAGACCGTTTCTTTCTTCCTTGGTTGCCTCGTAGCTCTTACCATGTCTCCCCTACAGGGTTCGGTAGGGCGAGTTTGGCTTATAAAAATACGATTATGTGCCGTTGCTTCCTGGGACAATAGATTTACTGGAGGGTGCGGCATAATGTCTGTCTTTACAGCGCTCAGTTTCTCATGCTACGTAAAAAATTTTTTACACACCCTGCCACATTCCTAAAACGAGATTCACTCGCAGGATACTATACGAGATGGTCCGATAACAGGTCAAGTTCACTGCAACCGTCAACTGTGTTAGCCAGCATCACACTTACCCTGGGCTGCTATTTACTAAAACCTTTCTATCACGAGATCATGCTTGCAGCAAAGAACGATACCGACTATGGTAACACCCAACAGCGTTCTTGCAGTATCAATAGAAGTGGGTGCTGAAGGAGTCGGACCAGAGCAACAGTCACAGCGTCAGCCCGGAGGGCTTTCAGCGCCACATAGCACCCGCCCAAAAGCCCTAAGGTCAGGCTGTCACAGAAAGACCGATACGGAATAGCATGTGCAACGCATGCCAGCGGGTCCTTGTATTGAATTTCACACACATCACCACTGGATGGCTGTTGGGCACCAGGCCTTTTCGTTTTATAGGAAATGTCGAAACGGCGGCCTCTCGTGGATTCTGAGCCGGTCTAGCCGCTGAAGTTTGAAGAGTGGGTGGCTGGGCTCGCAGCTTGAGGAAAGGCACAGAGTGCCGCATGTGGCTCATTCCCAAGAACCTCAGCGCTAGGGGCGCCGGATTACGATGAAATCGATTGGAAGGATGCGCCGGTGTCCACACACCCTTCGCCCTAAGACTGTATATGTACCCTGCTAGTTATGTATATGTCGCGTAGGCGCTCCCTAGCAACACATGACGTACCGAGTACATCAGTTTGCTCAGCTGAGTGAGTACCGTAATACCCTTGTCTCAGGGTTTGCTACGTACCCGCTCATTTGCTTGTTTCGAAGCCATGGTCATCTCATCGCCTTTTATTACCAAGAGGAGATATACCCGCTTGGCGGTGCGTTCAAAGCTAGGTGATATGGAGTCAATTGATGGGACGATCTCAGACGCCTACTTCATCGGAGTTCAAAAAGCTAGTTGGAGATTGGTACGACGAATGCTTGACTCTGTTTTCTTTTTTCTATTTTGTTGTTTTACTTCGTTAAAGTCTTTTTAAACTTGTACTAGTATATATTCACACTAGTTTTGTAGCAAATATAACATATACAAGGGAGTTCCATTCATGTGTCAACCTTTGCCCATCCTAAGGGGCGTCCGACCGGCCTCTAGGTCAGGGCCAGCGGTCATTACTAACATAGTTGCTCGGGGCGGAGTGGGCACGCAGCAGCCGTGCATCACCATGCTCAACGATATATTGTTTGATGGAGGGGGCGTGACCAGACAACTCAGCCCTCGGAGTGATATCAGCTGAATCAACTCGACATGCTGCGGTTCTATTGGACGCCGCACGCTCTATTGGAGGGCCCTGTGTGATGTCCCGCGCTCCCGATGGGGGTAGGCGCGCGGGCACGGAATCTGCTGGCTGAAGGGCAAAGGGGCAAGATTGCTGCGTTGTCCCCAAATTCCCATTGTCTTGTACCGCAATGGGTAATAGGCACAGCATTGACGTGAGCAAAGTTGGTCTATTTTTGGCCTATGTGACAGAGCTAGGATGGGTTACGAAATCCCATTTTCCATGAAGTTGAAAATCTTGCCAACATCAGACCGCAATGAATACAGTAAATGAATGAGTGACCTGGAGCTCTACACCAGTATATTGAGACAATCAAGCTAACACCAGCTGTACCTTACTCCACATCAATGCCAGCTCCCTAACAAAACTGCCCATACTGCCACCATTGACGAAACTCCTAGATTTTTCACTTTCTTATTCGCAACAACTACAACTTCCGCAGTGCGAGTCCTAACTGTTTAGGGCTCCGTGTCATGCCTGTTGATGATGGAGACAGAGTGGTTGTCGTGTGAGTCGTGGTGTGGTTCCGATGGTTGGTGCAATGACGGTTGTTGCCTGTTAAGCTGGCTGACCTCGACAAGATCAGACCCCCAGGAGAAGCATTGTTGTATACTGCGTAAAATGTCCCGAAGCATTGTATGAAGTAAGTATATGTATGGAGGCTTTGGGAAGTGTGGTGTTGTAATGGTAGAGAACGGCAGCTCATGGGTTATCCCAAGATGGATGTCGACGTAGCTTATATTGGCAAGCCAAGCATCTGCATGCTTACTTTGGCCTGGGAGGACTAGTGAAAGTGGAACATGCAGAGCTAAGGCCCCAGGACAATTCTTAGCCAATCAACTGCCTTATTGTTATTGAGCATTCCTGGCAAACTAAGGTATGCTAGGTACGGAGTACAGCCCGAATGAAGGAGGTGGGTTCATCCTTTCAGCCACCAGCGGCTGGTGATTGGTTAGGTTAGCTGTCAATATGTCGAAATGGCACGTTCAATATGCCGTTTGCATCCCGGCCAAGAACCAAGCACTATCGGTGTTGGTAATACTTCGCTGTACTGTGTACCACGCCTGACTCAGTTTTCCGTGCATATTTGATGGTGGGGGTTAGTGTGGTTGCGTCTTAATGACAGTGGTGGCCAACTAGTGGATCAGGAACTCAGGTGGGAAACAGCGGGGGAGCCAAGGAGCGGCAATACCCTCTTTACGGCTCTAAGTTTGTTTCTTGGGGCCATTTATCATTGATCACAGGTGACAGTCCTTGTCCTTGTCTGGAGAAAACGGTACCCGCCTCACGCACTCGGCCCTATTTCTGAGAGTGGAACCTTGCGTTTCGCAATTACTATCACCGACATGGAAAGCTAATACACGTGGAGGGCGGCAATGTTGAGACGCAAGACAGGTCTAGTATAAACGGGCTAAAGAGGGCACGCCTCGTCACGGCCATGTCACATTTCAGCACCACGAAATATAGCAAATCTAGCATATTTAGAAATTCAAACATCAATAGACTAAGCCATGGCTCCACCACATGTTGACTTAGCATGAATACAGAAATGCTTACAATTTGCCGGTATGGCATTGCGGATTAATTTAACGGAGCCCATCTCCAGTAAAGCGCCACTGCGGTGGCCTCTGCGCCCTCCACGCCAGCCAAGAAAGACTCTTTGCAGTCGTGGCCGCACGAACATATAGATCGCAAATAGATCGTATGGTATTAAAAAATCTTTTTCCATAAGAAGAAGCTTTTTGAAGAATTGGAAGTAAGGTTAGGTAATGTCCCGAAGAAAATCATCGGACTGTTCCCCGGCAATATACGGGCGTACCTGAATACATGCTGACTTTTTAAGCAGTTTGTACAGACAGAGCGATGTTGACCAAGCAGATGTCCAAACTCTAAATTATTATAGTCCGAGCCGGTGTGAACATCAGCGCCGAGACATGAAGGGAAAGGGAACATTTCCGATGCAGGCGACAACAAGTGCTTGTAATTGGCTTGGCAGCGCGCCTTGTAGATCTGGTAGGCCACCGATAGATAACTACTACCTTGCCTCCCGCAGAGCAGACTGTCGTCCAGATCATGTCCAACGCCTGAGATATGGCGGGACTGACAGGGACTGGTTGCTACCAGATGTTTGGGTTGGCCTCCAATGCGCACGGACGGCATACAGGATGCTTGCCCGGCTATGTGATGCAGCCAAAGTAGCAGTGGTGCTCATACCCGTGTAAACACTAATTCGAGAACCGAATACGACTCTTCCTATTTCTTTCGTGCAAAGCTGCCCATGATATTTTTATTCTATTCTAATGTATTTTTTTTACGTTAAGCAAGGACGAATACGAGTACTCGAGCTGCGCGCCCACCACCCTCTGCACTGTGGTAGGTATCACGTCGGACTGAACCTTGATTGACAAAGCTGGCTGGTCAAGAGAAGACTCATGAAGACTGCCAATACGAAGACGGAGACATACAGTTGGAAAGCTATTTTTTTTTTACAAACGCATCTTACCGTTAGACGCCGGCATTGACTCGTTATAGAACTTGGTTTTTGGTTCGCCATCATCAGTACAGCGGATAAGGAGCCCATTTAGTGACGTCATTAAAATAGTGCAGAAATCAGTGTAATAGCTATGGTGAGCGTTGAAAAATACCAAGTATATACACACTTAGTACTCCTCCCTCGCTGGTGCTGCTGAGAGGCCATCTGTTGCCCCGCCATTCGTCATTTTGGGGTCTTCACAGACATACAGCGACCATGCCCCGGTTTGCTCATGGACCACACTTTGGTCGGAAAGTAGAGTATATTCATTTTCACAGTAATAACATATGGCGCAAGGTTAAGCCGAGCCGCGTCGATTTTGACGACTGCGATATGGTCAGCATGTTTCTCACGGTACATCAGTACAGGGATTATCGCTCACCGGTATTGTCCTTAATCTCACGCACTGCCTTGATGAACGCACACAGGTCCGGAGTGGGCTGGTCATTGACTTTTATGATAAAAGTCGTGCAATCCAGGTCAAACAGCTCCGCAGGAGACCCGCAAGTGCGGTCAGACACATAAACTTCGCTAGGCAAGCTGCTTATCAGCTGGCGTACGGCAAGATGAGGGCGTTGCAGAGTGGCACCGCAGAACGAAACGGCACAGTCGGTTTCTATATCTTTTGCGCAAAGAGTCAGTACCCGAAGATGAATCTCTGTATTGTCGCGCACAACGACGGCGTCAAGAGCATCCTTGGTATACATGACGTCAAAATCGGTGGCGGTGGTGCAGGTCTTGCCGTTTAGCGTGAGAATGATATCGCTTTCTATTAGTAACCCTGGCAGGCTACCAGACTCTCTAGCCATGAGCTTTCTAACCATGAAGAGTTGGCGGTGTGACTGGTCTGCCTGTGTGACTTTCTCAATCCATTCACGAGTGACACCCATGGTGACTGCCATGCTCATTTTAACGGGAACGAGCTCGACCGGCAAAAGGCGCGGCTTGGGCAGCCGACCGTTCCGAATATCAGAAGTCACAGGCAGCAGTGTAGGAGTACCAAGACCAAGATTCATAGTAACCCGGCCGCAAGACGTTGTTTTTCCTTGGCACAACAACCACAAGGCCTGAACGGTGCCGTTTTGGGAAACAAGGACACCGCTCTGACATGACGACCCGAGTTTACTCTCAATAGAAATGGCGTCAATATTCATAGCTCGGTACCTTGGCGCGGTCGGGTTGGCGGCAATAGTCATGGAGATGATATCGGTGACTCTTGTTGGCGAGTATACAACTCGCCCATTTTGGTTATGGCCAAAGAAATACGTCTTGGCACCTTGCCAAAGGGGCTCGCTGCTCAGGCGGACGCTCATGACAGGGGCATTCACAAGAGATGTGTCATACTGGACAACGGCGTAGTTTTGCAGAGGATGCAGAAACAAAACTTCGCCCGGAACGATAATGGAATCCGCAATGGTGATGGTAATGTCGCACAGCTTATGAGGTACCACAGCCCGCGAGATGAGAACGAGGCCCATTTCGGCATCAAAAACGACGCCCATACCCACTTTATTGTCCACAGGGAAGCCATCCAGCCTGATTGGCATGGTGCAGCTAATATGCACAAAGCTGTGGACGAGCCTAGCAATCTCCAGGTTCTGCATGTATTTGAGTGTAATGAAGGATGCTGATTGCCGCTCAGGTGCCACTGGTGGGAGGGGGTCACCTAGGTCAGTAAAATCCCATAAGCCGGTCGTGTCATTGCGGGCTGCAAGCATCATTTCTTTTTGCCAGTGACGGTCAACAGTGATGACTTTGGTCTCGAGTGTGTGGAGGGCATCCGGTTGCCTGCACTGAACAACAACTCGAGCCTTATCGGGGATACCCTTCATAACGTCGATAAAGCTTTTGAGATCTGTTACCTGTTTAGTATCGACAGCCTGGATGATCCAGCCGCAGCTATTATTGCCGAGCTGGAAGGAACCCGCCGACTTGCAGAGGTAGACGCCTTCGACAGCCCTTGTATAAAGTCTTGCCCGTTGATATGAGAGGTCATGGAAAGTGGCGCCAGCGACTGTGACGAAGCGATCAGGCGTGATGGTATGCAAGTCGCCGACCTGGATCTCCACCTCAATATCCTTGCCGAGTCTTTGCAAATGCAGTTTTATGCACTTACCCACACTGGAGTCGAGAATGTCGTCGAGCTGGAGAAACTGGGTGAGGAGCTGGCCATTCACCTTGATTAAAATATCACCTGTTTTGACATTGTGGTGGGAAGGACCGCCTGGGAGAACGATGTCAGCCACAAGCATGTTGTTTTCGCCGGGAAACTCTCGCCGAATGTCAGCCTCCCACTGAGTGGTGAGACCGAGGTGGCGGCATTCATGGAACGGTCGAAGCCAGAACTGACACTGGAGATCACCTCGAGTGACGGGCTTTCCTTGTTGAATGCACTGCAGAGCACGCAGCGGGCGATCAAGTGGAAGGAAAAAAATGGTCGAAGCAGCATCTGATCTGCCGCCAGTCAGAAGCGCGACTGCAGTTCCATCCTTGCAGACAGCAGGACTGCCAGAAGCGCCACCGCAGGCGGTTAAATTGCCCTGGTAGTAGCATGTGTTGAAATCGTTGTATCCTTCCCCATAATCTGGCGCATTCCGGTCTATGCGGCCGATGAAACCAGACAGAATGCTGACACTCTCGCTGGCATCGTTTCCTACGACGCGAATCTCGACACCGACTAGGTCCTAAGATTAGCAACGTGCCCGTGAAGTCCATCAAGCTGTGTTACTTACCTTTTGCTTTTTGGGGAGTCAGATCCAGACCATCCAGCTGGGTGTACGTGATTGCACTGGGATTGTAGCGTAGAAAACCAAAATCGTGTATTGGGTCTCGGTACACGGATTGGCACTCGACTTCCTCTTTGTTGTCAAAAACGCAGTAACCGTAGAAAGGCCCTGCGCTGACCACGTGGCGGTTCGTCAGGATGTATCTAAGGCACTTGTCAGCAGCGATACGATGAGTAGGGCAGGCACGGGTTAATTGCAGTCAAAGAGGAAAGAGATCAGAGTGCATACCCTTTTTCTGCATCGACAACAAAACCAGTCGCTTCGCCCATCTGCTCAGGCTCGGTGTCGAAGGGGTAAGCCTGACAGTAGCGAATGGTGACGACATTTCGTATGGTCCTTTGGATGGCGCGGTCCCACTCGACGCCAGTGGGAGTGTCAATGGTCATGTTGCCATCGTCCGAGTAGTTACGCGCTCTCTTTGCAGCGAGCAGATCTTCCGAGGCAGAGGGCTTCCTCTTGGACACTCTGGTGACGTGTTCGTCCATCTTTGAGCGAGTATAACCAGCTGCAGTCTCAGAATGGATATGCGGCCTCCAAACTCTCTACTTTTGGAGCTAGTCTCGTGGGTCTGGTGCTTTGTAGAGCTTGGGTATCTTGGTGGAGGACCGGGCGATGGCTGCTGAACGACACGGGGTAGCATGTTCGAGTTAGAAGAAAGACACTTGAACGGCGGGAACTGCCCATTATAAAGCCTCCTCGGTGGGTATGTGGACCAGAAGAGTATGGTGGCTTAGGTTCCCAAGTTCACAACGATCTTCTACCCACGCCAGCGACGTCAGCCAGGGAGCTCGAACCATCGGCAGGAAATAGGCAGCAAAGCTTGGCGTTGAAATAAGCCCGGCTTCTCCGGGGTTTCTCTCACTTCCTTTACCATGCAGGGGTAAGGGGTGACACAGCAAGGCATTTTGAAGCCCACCTCATGACAGCTTGCCACTCATAAGCCACTGTCCCCTGTATCGTCAAATTTTGCTTTACTGCGTCTGCCGTTGCTTCGCTGTTCTGCTGCTTCCAGTGCCTATCAACGTGGAGGCGTCCATGCACCTCCAGATCAGGATCTGGAGATAGTTTGGTGCTCGGCGCCAGTGCCGTGGTCGGTCGCTGGGCAGACGGACATGCAATGAGCCGGTGTCGCCTGAAGTGACGGTCAAAAAAGTATGGTTGGACAATCATACAGCAGGGACAAAATTAAAAAAAAAAGGAAGAGGTAAAAAGTTGATCGAATTTTTTGCCAGCGCGGCCGTTGTATACTGTTAATATACTCCGTATACTTGGTCCATTGCTGGATCCATGTTCTGTGCTCATTCTGTTCTGTAGTTTGTAATATGTCACCACCGCGATCGTACCTATTCCCGTTCCGTATAACAATTTCGTTCCGCCAGCGTGTAAAAATAAAATAAAGCAGGTAGCATCCGAAAGTAGAAACTCCAAGCAGATAACCCAAACCCGGTACGAGAAAGAACAAGTGGGAAGAGTAGCTGAGTCCCTCCAGGGGGGTTTTGCGAGAAGAAAATAGGAAAAAGACAATAAAAGAAATTTGAGATGGCCAAGAAGTGTAGAGAGAAAACAGTCAAGGGTGCGCCTTTGTAAGTGTCCTCATGACCAGATGCTTCGCCATTTGAAAGATGCGGTGGTGGTGCTCGTTGTAGATAGTCGTGCTTGGTTTTGTGGCTTATGTTGTCATGTATGAAGAGGTAAAGGCAATACTTGAGGTAATGGACTTTGTGTGACTGGTGCCAGCTCCGGGTCCCCCTTGCACCGATTGATTCTTTCCGAATTCCCTGGCCGGCATGTGAAAGAGGCGCGAGGGGAGTCGCGCTGGGCGATAGATGAGTCTGCCCCATGGAGGGTTGCTGGGATATTGGCGTTCGCGACAGGCAGCTAAAAGGCTGTTAGAGTTGGCACTTGGCCGCGTCGCAACCAAACGTAAAACGTACAGCACATATCATCACCGCTAAAAAACGTCAGTACTGTATGACAAGGGACTGGGTTCACTGTAAAAGAGCCACCACTAACCGGTATTGCTTACTGACAACGGTGGGCGGACACCGCTTCTCACTCTCGATGTACTTGTGGCACCATGACTCGACAAGGTGGTAATGGTGGCAACAACTCAGCTCCCTCTATTAAACAGTTAGGAATAGACCAGTACTGCGTACATGCCAGCACACACATAGATATAATTGCACATGGTATCCGTAGGCCGTAGGTCACTCTAACCAGGACTTTTGGACAGAAATAAAACGATGGTGGTCAAAAGGGGCTGAATGCTGCAAGAAAAAGAAGCATGCAGACGAGAGGATTCCAGGCGTGGATGCATCAGAGTTCTCCAGGAGGTCCGCGCCAGTCTAGCCTATTTTGGACGAGATAGAATGTGTATTTCCATTTTCGGCGAGAAATATGCACCCCAGACGCACGGATATGTGCCTCATTGGCGTAACACTGAGAAAGTGCAGACACGTCAGCAAGCTTACCAGGACATAAGCCTTGGGTGCTGACACCTCTTCAATCGGCACATTGTGGCCGTAACGTTCCACGGCGGTTTCGTTACGAACAAGATGGGGTTCACATGTTGAAGCATCGTAAAAACAGCTTCTAAATAGGATGTTCTATGTAGCATTATACCGGAAGTTCTGGCGGCTGTTTTGGGAGACACTTTGCCGGGATTTGCTTTTACTGAGTTGTGGCAAATTGGCATGGAAATGCACGCCTACGGAATGTGGGTGGTGGCTGCCTGTCTTTGCACCTCCTCCCTGCTTGCATGTGCAGCCAGTGGGTGGGAAACAAGGCTGCCGCCCATCCTGGTACAAACAGTCAAGCTGTTCTTTGGCTCGACGCGCTCATCTCGTCCGTGATGGTAACTCGCCCGGTGTACACGGACTGTGGGCAATACTTGGAGGTTTGATAGCCAGCGACAAGCTGGAAACTGAATCCTGCCACTGCAAAGGACTTGGGCTGTTGTCATTCGTGGCTAGAGTCGGCAGTTCGTGGACTAGGCCATCCACGCTGCATATGCAGCGTGGTTCACATCCGGCTGTGCCCTGTGGATATTCTTCTTTGACACCAGAGCTCAGCTTGACGCAGCAGGGGCGCAATAAAGCGGAGCAATACAGATTTCATGCTTACTCTTGGGCGATGAGTTGAGCGCCAAGGACGGCCTAAATAATTGTGTACTTCCGCTCGTGCGGCCAGGTCACAGACCATGTAGTACGCCACACGCTCCTTGCAGGTGTGTGGTGCTTCTCCAACGGACTCCAACCGCATCAATAGCGGAACTCTGACGCCGTCGTCTTGTACTCTCACTTGAAAGTGAGGAAACGCCAAGGTGCGCAGCTGCACCCCTAGAGGTCCCACCAACCTCCTGCAGAGTCATACCCAGTACCGTACGGGGGTCATGCACCGCTGCATTGTCTTCTCCCATTCATCATTTCACACCATAGCAACTGTGGCGGGTACTTCTGGCCAAGTAGGTCATCCTAGTGAAAGGGCATCCGGCGCTCTCTTCCTAGCATCCACGGCCGAGAAAGGTACCAGCTCGTTTGAGTGCTTAAACTGAGGCAGCCCAACTCCGCCCATGACAGCTTTTACCTGTCCGCCCAGTCACTCCAAGAGATACCTCAGTTGGTGGACATTGGAAATCGCCCAGAGCAAGATTTGTCCCCACCACACCACTGAGAGCAAATGTCATCGCACTCAACGTTGAAGTCCGACGGGCCAATTACGCTAGCCGCCTGTGGTTGAAGTATGCACACTTGTGCAGCCCCGTGCAGCCCCGTGCAGCCCCGTGCAGCCCACGAGACGCCGGGCTACATCAGGATGCTACGGGTGGCCCATGCACTGCATAGACTATGAACTGTATGCATGCTATGTACTGAAAACACCACCCCAAACCTGGATGACGGTCGTGGCCCTCTGCTCAAAGGCTTACCACACCCACTTGACGGGCCGATTATGCCGTATGGTGACTTCTAGTCTAGATACACTGACTCCAAACGCGCACATTTGCCTTCCTGGGCCTGACAAAGAATGCTTACTTTGCCCACACTCCAGTACAGCCACTCTTCAGCCGACAAACTAACTCAGCGAGCGCAGCTGCAGAGGGTGTAGCAACGCATTGTTCGTTTTGCTATGACGTGTTACTTCAGCTAGAGGTCAAAATCATTTAATAGTGAACGTAACTCGCCAAAAGATTCACGTTGGTAAGGAGTAGCTGGCTGGGTCGGCGTGATTGTGCAGTTGACAATAGCCGGCAGGCTGGCAACAACGCGCGTCACTCTGCAGAGGCACACTTTCCTTGTGGCCGATTCTTCCGCCTGGTGCCCAATGACTTGTCCATTTCCATGCCTGCTGTAAAGAATAGTGACATAAGCCAACACTGGATATAAATACACATCTTGTCCCTCTGGATCAGCTCCTGGCATCCCAAATTCCCAAGAAAGCGAAGCATCATTACCCTCTATCCTCCAGTAATTGAACTCAAAATGAGCAGTATTGTGCCCCAGAGGGGCATTGTCCGCAAACTGTACGAAAATGCGAACAACGATGACATCGAATATAAATCATCTGCATTCTGGCAGGGTCTTCTTCAAATGTATTACCGTGTTGAGGAAGATTACCTGCCTCTTTGCGAGCAGTCTCCCGACGGAGGTAGAAGCAGGGTGGACATCACGATCGTACGATATGACGCAGAATATCATGAGATTGTAATATGTAAAGTTGTGGAAGCCAAACGAATTGGGGGGAATTCCCCGAAAGCGGCAGAGGTTGATGTTCTTGCGTCGGCTATGAAGGTTCTGGAGTATACCGACACACAATTCCTATATGCAATGTCGACCTGGGGAACTAAGTTTCGCCTCTGGCTTGTCGACAAATCAGACGGCAAGCTCCACCCTGGATGATGGTGTGGGAGAGTTGGGTTCCAAGAATGCCTACATCGATGCAGATTCGGCAAGGGCGGCGGAAGTGTTCATTAGATTCGTCGGGTATGTGAAGGGTGAGCAAAGCAGAGTGGTAGAATCAGCTGGTCCAAGTCAGGCCTCAGCCGCGATATTCGAGCACGGCCATTCGATGGGAGATTATGAGAGCAGTGGACCGAGTCAGACCAACTTTCCCAGCGGGTCTTCAACTCATGGCGGCCGATCAGCGTATCAAGCCCCAGTGTTCGAGCAGGGGCATTCCATGCCAGGTTATCAGGGCAGTGCGACCAATGCAGGTGCAATGGTTGAACCAGCGGCGGAGGCAAGCGCATCCAGCGAAAGGAATTGTTACGTGGATATAACGCACGTTAAGCATAATCTGAGACCAGATGAGTTCACCTTCAAAAGACGAGGGGGCAAGGGGACTCAGACAACAAGAGCAAGCGACTGGGAATGGGTGGCAACAGTGGGTGCATGGAAATGGAAAGGTCATAGCTCGACCAGTTACTACACGAGCACGTTTAATTTCAACGGGTACAAGAAGTAAATTGACCATGAGATGAGATTTTTTAACAACTACTCTCGATGCCAAACGTACTGCATCGCTAATGGACTTGCTTTCATTTCGGCGTGCGAAATGAATGAGCCTTGGCGCGCCAATCGTGGGGTTTGGGGTGACTAAGCAGAATGTCTCAAACACACAATACTAGAAAAATAGTGCCAAAGAAAAAATAACTTCCCGCCCCTTTCTCAAGAAACAACGGGATTGTGAAATGACGAGCTTTCCTTCGAACCGATTTACATCATCCGAATCATAACCGCGTAACTGGTCAGCTTGGCTTTTCAAAGACCCATTCATTGTCGCTATATATGATTTAGTGGGGGCCGGCTTACCATTGCCACTTCCCCTCGTCATCGTGCCGCAGCATCGTGGACTCCTTCTGATTTACCTAGCCACTTCATCTCGCCATGCCTATCTCATTTATACCCTTCAGGTGTGGGCTTTGCCGTTTCGAGTTAAAGGACGACGAAAAGGTTGCTGTCAGTAAGTTTGGACCTCCCAGTAGCCAATGACCAATCCTCTGACATGTATAGTTCGACAAGACGGTCAACTGTCTGAAAAGCTCATATTTGCCTCCAAGGAGTTCGTGGATAAGCGGCTCAACATTATGTATAAGCCTCATAGATTGCCAATCCCCTCTCTGGGTAAATCCTCAGAGGACATGCCGGCGACTGCAATTCACCAGAGCTGTTTTGATGATACTGCATCCAAAAAAGAGGATCTCGATCCGGCCAACAACATTACCACCTATGCATTTGAGCCTGCTTTATCCGAAGATAGCCGACGCGCCCGTTGGTATCAGGGGGAGTTTGCTGTCACGCTTTGTATGGAACTACAACCAAGACATGCATTGCCACTCGAGCTATTAAATAAGATAGCTGGCTACAGTTTCAAATCTCATGCAGCTCAATCTATATTGCGCCGACGGCGAGAGCTTAAGAGCGGCCATATTACGGGCCGAAGTGCCGTGAATGAAGTAGATGTCTATAAAGATATCTGGGTAACGTATACTTCGTTTGAGGGAATTAAGTATATCCAAACACTAGCGAATGAACGCGGGCCTGAGAAATCAATTTTACTACGGAAAGCGGAGTCGACCGAAAATGAGATCACTATGTATGTAGCTGAGGATCACTTGGGGATAAGAGACTTGCTTTTCAGCGACTCTCTGAATAATATACCCGCCGTGCAGGAACACGAGGGCGTTTGGTGGAGGACCATGAACAGAGATATTCGGGAGTCACGTCTAAGTTGGCAATGCGACGTAAGTAATTCGTCAACGCATCTTCTTTATAATACTAACCTGATGAAAAACTTAAGGGGGAAATAATACGCCGCTTCACAACCGCGAGCACAAATGCGAGCACGCCGGACTGGGTAACATCAAAACCCGTCAGTCAACTTTCCCGATTTTTCCCGGTAAAATCGGAAAGTTTCAGTGACGTCCCTGGGACGATGCGACTCGTATCTCCGTATACAAACAAACTAATGACCACTGGTTATTCATTCTGCTGGTATTTTCACCTACTGGGCATGTATGCCCATACAGCAGATAGAGCTACGTCGATGTACAAGGACCAGCCAGAAACCGCCATGTGGTTCTACGTGCCAATCAACGAGGGAGAAAGCATCATCGGGATATGGCTACGTAAAATTGAACACCAGCCTTCGGCACTAATAGTATGCAGTTTATAGCCCTTGTATCCACTGCCGCCGTACTAATGATTTCTGCAGTTGAAAATGAATACGGGGAAGATTTACACGATTGGGCCATATCCGCACCGGACTTGGGCACGGGCCACCCTGTATGCACTTGACCAACGAGACACTAGCGCCTGCCTACCACATTTTGATGTCGATGGGTTTCGGGCCATTGCTTTCGAAGACAAGGAGTCCAGTTCTAATAGATCACCAGCCGTGGAATTACCAAAACCACACACTGACTATCCGCGAGCGTGTACGACTGAACAGTACTTTTGGTCTTGGGCTATGCTGGATAATACTGTTCAGGTGGCGACCTGCCGAGCAAGTATGGATGACAAGCACGTTGTTGGCTTACTGTTTACATATGTGAGTGGCAGTCAGGCGAGTGTCGGTAGAGTTCGGCTGGACTATCTCGAGGAGCCCTTGCAAATTGATCAGTTGACCGGATTCTGGCTCTGCTTCCGCGACAGGGAACCTCAAATCTGTGGCTTGAGCCTGATACAGCCCACTCAACCAGGGTTGAAATATTTGCATATAGAGTGTCGCGGACGGCTGGAGTGGTGGCACTCCTATAGACAATGTCGCGTGCATTACCAGCAGCACGCAAGCGAGCCACCGAGGCTATAAATTTCAGAACTTACAAGTACGTGTATATATAGTGGAGGAGTGGCTTAGAAGATACGAGAATCTACAAATTGTTGGGGTTATTGACTGGGAATTCACGTACGCCGCACCGGCCGAATTTTCGTTTGCGCCACCATGGTGGCTGCTTCTCGAACGGCCAGAATATTGGCCAGAAGGTATGAATGAGTGGTCGCATATATACGAAAATCGCTTGCAGACATTCTTGGAGGCTCAAGAAGAATGTGTAGGACTGGCTATTGCGCAAGACAGGCCGCAGGATAAGCAGCTATCTTGCTTAATGCGTCGGAGCTGGGATGCAGGTGAGTTTTGGGCTGTGTACGCCGCTCGAAAGAACTTTGCCTTTGATGCCATCTTTCGGGAGAAGTTGGCTCCCAAATTCTTTGGCCCCGGATGCCTCGAGGATTCTTGGAAGCAGAGGCTTAGTCTGCTGGATGAACGTGTCCAGAAGGATATGGAGCTGTTTGTCGATAGCAAGGTGAAGGAAAGTAAAACGAGGGAGCTGGCATGGGAGCCGAATAAGCCTAATCGATCGGCTTAGGAAGACTGATGCAGGCTCGCTGGCGAGGAGCTGAAAATGCGTCTGACAGATATTGCACATTGACGATTTTTACAAAGGTGGCGAAAGCATCCTGGCAGAATACGTACTGGATGAGGCGAAACTGAGGGCATGCCTGATGGACAGAGTCAAGTCGCGATGCAACGTCGTGATTAGGCAACTTCTTTTTTTTTTTTGTAATTTTAATTCCTTGCATCCATAGCACAGTACAAAAGAATTAAAAATTACATTTTTCTCAAGTCAGTGGCATATACCGGTACCAATCTTTTGGCTCAGTGCTGCTACTTGACCCTATTCTGTCCCCTTTGTCGCGCCTAGTGCTATGTCCAAGTCGAGCGCGATCGCCCGTGAGAAAATGGGCGAGGGAATAGGCCCTCCCTCTGTATTTGTATCCGAATTTGCAGCGACACTGAGATGGGTCTCGGCCGAGTTCAGCCATGCCTCCATAATTAGAGCAAGTCCATTCGGTTTGATATGTGGCAACCCGCAGTTGCTAAGTATCATTGGACCCTACTGCACGGCTTAGCTGAAAATTTCAAAGTTCCCAGTTCAGTTTGGGCCCTTCCAACCGCACTCCATCCTGAAATTACCAACATAGGCGAATAATTCCCAATCAACACTCGTCGGGCAGGGCCGCTGATCGTTGTCAACGCTAGCTCGCCCCTCTTGCTCTGCCTACAGAGCCATATTTCAGACAAAGGTGCTTGTTCAGGTACCTACTTGCCTCCACAACGCCCAGTCATTAGGCCGACTGCATGCCGAAGGTGTCACAAGATCACATCAACTGGGCCGCTGGCAGGGCATTCGACCACTGGCGCGGGCTGCCCCCCACCCACGACGGATGATGCGCTTTACAAACTACTGCCGTCTTGCTACCCGTTTGTCGCATTTTGTCATACCTTCCATCTCTCGTAACAACAATACAAGCTTGGATATTTCTGCCATCATGGATTCGGCACAGGATCTTGATTTCGTTCCCTGCGATGCTACGGCTAGCGGATTACTTTACGCCTGGAAATCTGCGATTTTGTATTATAAGTTCGAGGAGGATAAATATCGTATATTCAACGAGCATGACGACAAAGTTTTGCTGCTTGCTATCAATAACAACTGTCGGGATAACCCTAGCAATCGCGTGGCCAGCGCCGATGTAGGACTGCTTCTTATCTGGAATCTGCCAACACTGCGGGTGCTCCGTAAGCAATATCTTCCGGCCCAAGTGACAGCTCTTACATGGATGCGTGATGGCTACGTCGTTACAGGTATAGCCGAAGGCTGATCATGTTGATTTTCACTAATTTGTCCACAGGTGATGCAACGGGCACCGTCTTGGCTTCCCACCCAATCTTGGATATTACCATTACGTTGTTTGGACAAACGGATAAAGGCGCCATTACAGCTTTGGCTGCTTTAGATGACTGCCAGACATTGGCCATCGGGTTTGTCTATCAAGCCACCAGCACACTCCGATCTAACGGGAGACAGATATCAAGACGGATCTCTACTCATCGTTTTACGCCCACCACAATCCAATGTACTCCGGCCACCCTTCAATGCACTTGAGACGCCATCCGAAGTCCACATGGTGGCCATATATCCACTTCCTGTCACAGTCATTAACCTGGCGTGGCATGCTCACGTCAAATCACAGTTTTTGGGCTCCCTTGCAGTTCAAACCCAATGTGGCGACCTAGAGGTCTGGAATGTGCCAAAGAACCCCAGGGAATCTAAAAAGATACGCTGTAAAGCCATTCAATGGGAGGATATCCGTTACCCAGAGGGCCACCATTGGATGGGCTGGTTGAAGGATGGCCATCTCTTTCATGGTTCCAAGAGGTATGCGCCCAGTTTGAGTGTTGACCGTCGTCGGTTACTAAATGGGGCGTAGAGAAATACATTTTTGGGATGTGCGGAAACAAGAAACAAACACGACGTCATGTCAGTTGCCTGATAAGGTGATTGGCATGGCCATGCTTGGGAGAGATGCCTGTGTCTTCACAATTGGCCGCAACGGCAAGATCAGTCATGTTACTTTACCTGCGACAGCAAGTGCGAAAAAGTAATGCACGGTGGCTATCGAATTAATGCGGCTTCCAATGAGTGAGGGCAAACCAAAGTCTGGCTGGGGCCACTGCCGCGACCCTGTTGGCTGCTGCGGCCGACCCATACCAGCCGTCAAATCCTATATTTCTCATTATTTTATTAGTGCGTGGATGGCACTATGAAATCATGAGATTGAACTGTTGATTTCTTAGCCTGCCTCCAGGTACGACCCGGTTTCCGTTGGTCATGAGGCCCGAGCGGACTTGGGGTGGGAGTACGTTTTGACGTCGGCCGACCACAGCCGTATAGTTTTGAGAACTTCAACTACATTCCGAGGCCTCTCTCGTCTTTGCACTTGACTCTTGGTACATTCTAAATCTGTAATCTCGGCATCCCTTTTGGAATCAGCGCAGTTTTATACCTGAGTCCCGCGTCCAACTGGATGCTTTTGATGTCAAGATAAAAGCTAGAAAGACATATCAAGAAGGGCGCGTACAGTCTTTCGGGACAAAGAGACAAGACGAATTGAGGGATCAACAAAGTTGTACTAAGGACGGGTAATTGTGCTCAGCATGACTCTTCGCAGGAAGTAAAAACAACTAGAGTCTTCTTATTTGAAATGTCAGTCGTCTATTCGTGCCCTCCAGTTCCGCCTTGAGACGTGATGTGAAGAGAAAGACCAGAAATCGGGCTGTGTCGGAATGAACGACAGCTTGTCGGGTCCATGGCATCACCGTACTACAGGCTATTGGCCGAGGAAGCTTGGGCGATGGATCTGAAGGGGCCGACCGTCAATCCCGCGGCGCGACGCACGCCCCGGGCAGCTAGGGAATAAGTACACCTGCCTGTAAACTTCTGAATGCACCCCCATTCGGCTGAACGTGTCTGACGCGTTGCCAACCACGCCATGCTGCAGGGGACGTGGAGGTCCACTGTCCTGCTTGTCGAGGTGTCAGCTTCATTTCGTCTCTGCCGTAGCCTCGGACATTTCCTTGGCTGCACGCCCACCCGCCCACCCCTGGGGGCCAGGCGTGCATATCGTATGCAGTCCACCGTGGCGGATTGTTGGTGAGCCTATAATAGTCTAATTAGTTGTGTCTTACTAGCGATTTTTCTTCAGCCGTATGCACGTGCCAACTGTGTAATTGAATACAATCATCCAATTACACCAGTGACTCGGAACTTATTTAATATTGACTTTCCCACAGTTGAAACTGTGTCCATTCTTGCATCGCCGTAAAGTAGATATAGAATCTGCACCTCACTCTAGTCTGCCGACACCACAATCGTAATCATCTCGGACACATCGTTGACAATGAGTGTGTTTGACGATGCCAAAACCTACTACGCCTCGGAAGAGCGTCACACTGACCGTCATGCCAACCGCACTCGCGCATTTTCCCAGGTAAGACTCATGGTTGCATCCTAGGTCAAAAAGTGGAGTTAACAGGATCATCTCAAAGAGCAGCTTAAGCAAGCACATTGAGCCCATCAATGCCCCGGATCCTTGGCGGCGAGGCAGTCACGGTATGGCTTTTTCTGACCCCATTGCCTTGGAACAACGACTAACTGGCTCTCTCTAGATGAAACCAGCTTGGAGCAGGGTCGTCGCTTTCTTATCCAGGTTGAACCCACTCTGGAGAGCTTGAAAGCTCAAGAGGATACAGATGGAAATATGCAGATTACAATCGAGGACCACGGGCCCAAAGTCTTGCCCCTGCGGACTGCGGCCTCGGCGGGCTACCACCGATTCGAAGTCCGTGGCACCTATATGCTGTCCAACCTGCTGCAGGAATTGACGCTGGCCAAAGAATATGGCCGCAAGCAAATCGTTCTTGACGAGGCTCGCCTCAACGAAAACCCCGTCAACCGCCTCTCCCGCCTCATCCAATACCATTTCTGGGACGGTTTAACTAGATGCATCGACGCATCCACCATTGAGATTACTGCAAGCGACCCCAAGGACTGGACCGACGATCCCAGACCCCGCATCTACGTGCCCTCCAAGTGCACCGCACAATATGAATATTATAAGCAGGTTGCAATTGACCGCCCAGAGATTCGACTGGATGTTCAGTTGCTTCCAGAAATCATCACCCCCGAAATTATTCGCGACATGAACCAGACGCCAGGTCTCCTTGCCGTTGCTGTCGAGGAGATTGAAGAACAGCACCCAGTCAAGGGCACCGTCAAGTCGCTTCGTGGCCTGCCCTTTGTTGTCCCTGGTGGCCGATTCAACGAATTGTATGGCTGGGACAGCTACATGGAGTCCCTTGGTCTGCTGGTCAATGACCGTGTCGACCTGGCCAAGGCAATGGTGGTCAACTTTTGCTTTTGTATTGAGCACTACGGAAAAATTCTAAACGCCACGCGATCGTACTACTTGGGCCGTTCCCAGCCCCCCTTTTTGACCGACATGGCTTTGCGCGTATATGAAAAAATTAAGCACGAGCCTGATTCCCTCGAATTCCTACGGCGCTCTATCCTTGCTGCCATTAAAGAATACCACAGCGTGTGGCTAGGAAAGGCCCGTCTGGATCCTACCACCGGCCTGTCCAGATACTGCCCTGAGGGTCTCGGCGTTCCACCTGAAACAGAAGCTAGTCACTTTGT
>FWCC01000462.1:0-14757 GCA_900169235.1 Zarea fungicola | reverse complement strand
TGGCGTGCCAGATTCGCACCGTCTTATCGTGTGAGCTCGATGCCACGAGCGTCGAATCGTGTGAGAAGACCACAGACGTAACCGATTCGCTGTGGCCCGCCAGCGTCTGCACGCACTCGCCCGTGTCGGTGCGCCAGATTCGCACCGTCTTGTCGTGTGAGCCCGATGCCACGAGCGTCGAGTTGTGTGAGAAGACCACAAACCTAACCGAGTCGCTGTGGCCCGCCAGCGTCTGCACGCACTCGCCTGTATTGGCGCGCCAGATTCGCACCGTCGCGTCGTCTGAGCTCGATGCCACGAGCGTCGAGTTGTGCGAGAAGACCACAAACCTAACCGATTTGCTGTGGCCCGCCAGCGTCTGCACGCACTCGCCCGTGCCGGCGCGCCAGATTCGCACCGTCTTGTCGCATGAGCCCGATGCCACGAGCGTCGAGTCATGCGAGAAGACCACAGACGTAACCAATTCGCTGTGGCCCGCCAGCGTCTGCACGCACTCGCCTGTGTCGGTGCGCCAAATTCGCACCGTCTCGTCGTGTGAGCCCGATGCCACGAGCGTCGAGTTGTGTGAGAAGACCACAAACCTAACCGATTTGCTGTGGCCCGCCAGCGTCTGCACGCACTCGCCTGTGTTGGCGTGCCAGATTCGCACCGTCGCGTCGTCTGAGCTCGATGCCACGAGCGTCGAGTTGTGCGAGAAGGCCACAGACATAACCGATTCGCTGTGACCCTCCAGCGTCTGCAAACAACTGTTCCAATACTCTTCCATCCGTGGTTTTAGACAAATCCATCGACCTACAGCTTCAGAATCCTCAAACCTAGTTCTTATTTTGCTCTGCTTCGGCGTGAAGATAAGTAGTGAGTAATATAGCTGAAGAGGAGTTGAGCTGATAATAGGCATATATGACTGCATAAATCGAATCGCATCCTCGAGCAAAATTAAGGTATTTAGGCTAGACTTTTCCTATCTACTGTAAGTCTACAGGCTAGGGTAATAAATCGGGATATGTAATAGTGAGTCTCTCTCACCTTGCATTGTGATAGTAGTGTTCTGAGAAAGCGAAGGCTCTCGGATGCCCTGCCAATAAGAGCTAGCGCCTCTATCCAGTGAAGGAAGTGTTTTTGTAGGAATGCAGATGCATCTGTGCCGTCGGAGAGAGTAATATCCGCCTGCTTAAAGTGATACACCCAATATTGGCAGGAATATTGCACCTCCGGCGATAAATACCGCTTGATTCTTTCGGAGTTGATATCAGATCGTGGTGTGCCTGGAGATTTTATATCACAGATGTCCTTCTTGAGACAATCCATTATGCGCAGACAGTGGACTGTCAGATTTGCATGAGTTTGCTTCGAATCAACTCGAAATGGCATTGTAGGCTCCTCAGGATGTAGAAGGAAGTCTCGAAATGATAGATGTAGCAGCCTCACTGGTGTTTGTGCCGATGTAGAAATGCTAAGCACAGAGTGCAGCAGATCTAGCCTATTGTCAATATCGTCCTTGGATATACTAAGTAATTCTGCGAGTGAAGATGTTGATAAAGGGCTTGCGAGGAGAATAATAGACCCAACAATGAGGCGGAATTCTTGAATAATTGGTTCTCTTTGACTTGGCACTACCCCCGCCGTAAGGTTATCCAAGACAGACAGGTACGTTGTCTCAAGTTGTGGCAGCCTGTCACCAGATCGAGAAAGTACCATGTCTAGCAGCTTCGCAGGTGTTCCAATCTTTTTCTCACTAATGAAGCGGCAAATAGTGGCAGCAACAATAAAGAGGGGAACAGCCATCTTCAACAGTCTGTCGAAACTTGACTGGCCTGGCCAATCTAGGGAGAGATGTCGGTCTGTTGGTACCCGGCTATTAAACTCCGCCTGGATTCCAGATAGCTCGTGTCTCAGAAAAACATTAATATCATGCTCGACCACAGGTTCAGGTATCTCATGCAGGATGACGCGAGAATTTGTCCTCTTGATTTTCTCAAACTGAGAACGGAACGGCTCCTCCGGTCGGCTGGTCAGGAATATCCTGACACGGTCCGGGAGTTCGGTCTCAAGCCGAGAAACCAGGTAAAGAAAGCGCTGAATATCGTCTTCTTTGTCGCACTCATCTAGTGCATCAACAACAATAACGACAGGTCCTTCTCCCAATTCGCTTCTCGATAGCGGTTCAAGTAGAAACTTCTGAAACTGCTCAGTAGCATTCTTCGATGTCAATGAACGGTCGGCAATGAGTGCATTTTCAATATGTGGAGCAGTTGATGGCCGTCTCACAACCAAATCGGCCGCAATAGTCATGAAGAACTTAGACAGGCTCCCTCGATCAGCCTCCCCTTTCTTGAAGAAGAAAGAGGCACCAAGTTGGCCGTTTTTTTCTAATGAGATGGCGACGGTGCGAGAGATTGTCGACTTCCCCGTTCCAGCCATTCCGTTTAACCAAAAAGTCGGCTCTGCGTTTGGGTCTTTGGCCCATCCCGCGATCTGCTGGAGTAGTTCAACACGTGTATTTGGCAAGCAATATCGATTGTGTTCTTGAGCGTAGGAATCAAATGAGGCACCTTCGGCAATGTGGAGTTGATTAAGCACCATCGCTTGCTTAGTATTAAAAGCTGATTCACTATTGTAAAATTGTTAAGCAGTGGAGTTGGATATAAAGGATTGCGTCGGTGCACTTACTGGAGCCCTTGTATCTCTCTTTGTACATTTTCTGCCGTGAATTGGATATTTTTCATATCCGCACTAACTTGAAGACAGTTAGTCACTAAAGTCACACACACGAATACATCCTAAACCAGCCAGAAGATAAATATTACATGCCGAATTTCGACATTAGCCTATCTCGGGACGACCGTAGAACGTGAAATACTAACAAGATTCTAAGAAAGCGGCAATTCTTGGTTCTGTTTCCACCTTGTTTGGTAATACGCGATGAAGAAGATCTTTAGCATAGGCGGCGGCAGCCATAGCTGCATATCCTTGCCACTCTTTATTTTTGTGCGTGTCAGAGTAGTCACATACACCACGGATGACCAAGCATGGAAAGTGGTTCATCAGACCCCCTGCCTCCATCTCAAAGCAAAGAATCCCTCTCTCCTTTGCATACTGATCTCGAAGCTTGGCATCTTTCATCAGTTGGTTGGCCGAGGCAATCAGACCGTAGTGGATGGCCGGATCATCTTCGTCTTCGCCGCGGGCGCTGCGTACGATGATAGACGAGGCGTCGCTGCCACAGCTACTCAGACAAGATGCTTCACTTAGTGAATGAATAACATCTGATTGATATAATCGGTCTGTTGCTACATCGGGGCGACTATATTTCTTTCTTAGACGTTTTCTTGCCACAAGGCATCTCTCAATATCCTCCTGAATACTGTGGCCGTCCATATCGTATTTTGCCATCAGGCCATTGACTGCAGTGAGCAAGACAGGTGGAGGTGGGGCCAAAAAGCGTGTGCTTTGGAAGGGCTGGTCTTGGATACTCTTGCCAAAGTCATACTGGAACACACCTCCCAGTCCATTCTCAGGTTTGCTTACCACCACATCACCGAGTCGAATATCATGTTTTGCAGTAGGGGCGCCACCGCCAATGCCGACCATGAGCCCAATTCGAATGTTGGAGAACGTATGGAGCATATCGCGCGCCACGCTGGCGGCCGAGGCTGTGCCGTATTCACCGCCCGGTAGTACACCAATGGCGACATTATGTTTGCCAATGCGTCCCAAAGTATAGTCGTTATTGTCGTGTGTGGCTGTAAAGGTGGGGGGCATATGCGTCTCGTCAAGGAAAACTTGCGCGGCGACATACTCCGTAGGCAAAGCGCAAATCCAGCCGACGGTATAGTCTTCATGAGAGAGCTGTGGCTGCGTATGCTCTCCGCTGTCAGTACCATCGCCTGCAGTACTCATATTGCCGTTATTATAACACCTCCACTTATTTCACAAGGAAGACAGCCGGTAGAAACACAGCTTTCAGTCTACCCCGCTTTTGATCGAGTTTCGCGTTCTGCAGCCCGACGATGGGGACATCGGAGATGGAGAGTTTCACGGCGTATCAGTGTATCGGTAAAGAAGAAACAAAACTGCTTAAATCATGACGGTAAGCATCAAAGGTAGACAAGCGAAGAATGAACTGCTGTTGCAAGATACAAAGTGCTCTCCCTCCCCGCACACGAGAGCCTTGCACTTGCGGCTAAGTTCAGCCGCATCATTTAGGCATCCATGCATGCATAATTGCATTTGGAACTTCAGTGTCAGCCGCGATAAGTCATCGAAGCAACATGTACGCAGAGTGGCGCTAGATGTGAGCAACCTAGTAAATACGAGCCTCTCAAATCTTCTCCAGCTATGCTAGATATGTCTGGCAGCGTCGCCGCGATCTAGTCGGCTTGTGCTAGCATTTCCGATCGGGGTCCCCCATATGCATCTTTCGCATTGATTGTGATCCAGCGACATCGCTTAGCGTGAATTCCTTGGTTCAACATGTCGGTCTCAGCTTGTTCACGTTCGAGTCAAATGCGCTGTATAGTTGGAGGGCTTCGTCTTAATCAGAAAGAATTACCTTACGCTAAGAATGTTTTGACTTAGAATTTGAATAAACCCTTCTACTGGCGGACGTGGTAACTTCTAGTGCCCTGTTTGTGCTGGGATGGGGTGGCACACCAAGAAGTAGTACTCCAGCGGCCAAAAACAGCGGTCACCGTACCACTAGAACTCATTAGATGCGTCGATTTTGGTTCTTATACTGTCATAGCCTTATGTAATCTGACTACGATCTGCCGCATTTAAGTGGTGACGCCACGGCCAGTCAAAAGAGCGGCTCTTGGTTGATGAAAAAGGCAAAGCGGCGAGCATGGCAGTGGCAAAATAGCGGCCACAGGTGATGCACTTAGCGACCGTTGGTTATTGTTAGTTCTGTTAGCGCAGGTGGTGGAGGTACCAGCAGCAGACCAGCGGCCAAAAATAGCGGTTACCCTCCCCCACCTTACAACTAAAACTCACTAAATGCACCCGTGACACCCATTTCGGTTTGGTTTGGTATGCAGGGCGACCAGGCGCATGGTATACAACCAACAGCACACGGCCAGCCCAGACAGTATGCATCCGTGAAGCCCATCCTCGGTGTACAGTCCGATATGCTCGTGTCATTCATTTGCCCCTGCCTACATTTCTGGATGGTCATGATTCCCGCTGGCGACTTGAACGGCATCATCATGTGGAAAGTGGTAGGTACGGCGGCATCACACTCTTACCTATTCTTCTTGATTCTTGTTGGTGCTACTGTACCGGTATCGCTAAACTGTCATTCGAATGCCAGCGCGGTTCTCTCTGCCGCCAGTCAACCATTACCTAGATTCAATATTTAGCTCGTCTTCAGGCTGACCGCGACTAAGCGGCACGGGTTTCGATAGGAGAAGATATGATTTGTCATATTCTGGTGGTTCGCCGCACTCAAGACGTGATTACGTACGTCATGGCACTGGATCGGCGAAACTACCTGCCATCGCTCCGGCTGATTGAAGTGATTGACGCGTTATCGATGCTCTGTGCTCTCCATCATTGAGGTCAGTTCCCCTCCACCGGCATATTGTAACCATGCTCTGAGACGCAACATGGAGCAGCACATGGTCACTTCATATCTGGCACATCACGATCGATTCTTCGACCATCAACTGGATCTCTACTCTGGTGGATCTGCGCATGGCTTTGAAGCCGCTCTTTGAGCAATTAATTGCAAGTGAAAAATAGCGCGGCTAATGTATTTCTAAACAATGCCACTTGAGCGGACGATGAGATCATCTCTCAGCGGCCACAGGGCAGAAGCCACAGGGCAGACATGACCTGTACCGTCGGCCGGATGTACCGAACGTCGGCCCGCAGCCTACATAGTACGGCGTGTGAATGGCGGAACTGACAGACAGCAATTCATTTGCGGCATGAAATCTATTTGAGAGTGCAGCCGATAGACGCCATTGGGTTTCCCGACAGCGCTGCTTTCGGAGTTTCTTGCCGGAGCCGCCGCATTTCCGCTCAACCATATTAATACTGGACCGGCCGGGATTTTCGGAGGCAAATCTCCTCAGAAGCCAGTTTTGTCGCGATAAGAAAAGCCGGAGCAAGTCTTGGTGTGCCCCTTTGTTTACTGTTACTTGTGGATGTTAGTGGAAGCCGAAAGCTTTGCAACGCTCTCGGAGGAAATCGTTTCAAGAAACACCAATTAGATGGATGCTACTGTAGTCACATGATGCACCTAGACCTTGGAATGGTCAAAGTACTTATAAGAGGTTGTGAATCCTTAGCATAGAAACGCGCAGTCTCTTTGTCGGTGACCACAAAACCATGACCTCTGTTAAACGTCTGTTGGTACAAGCTGCATCCGCCAACGCATGTGTTTATTTCCAGGGGGAAATTGTCGCCGGAAACAACGGGACGCGTATCAAAGAAGGTATCGCTGTGGTCAAAAATATCGGTGTGGTGTGTAACTCTACGTGGGGATGGCAACACCCTGGCGCCTTCGATAACCCGCAGGCGCAGTGGCAGATCATCTGCCTTGATGACTATTATCTTTTCGTAGACTTTTACGGCTCGAATTTGAACTATACATCACCAAAAGGGTCCTCAATTCTGCTGAACAGTCTTCAATGTAATGGCAGCTCCATCTATTGGGATACTCGCGCGTATTGCTAGAAAGTGCTGCGCTCTGCACATCCTGGAAGCAGGACGATTCATTTGAACAACTGGACGGAAGGAAATGAGCACTCGCTATTGCTAGTTGGAGTTGACTGTCTCATTCCCGATGCACAAGCACAAGCGGAATGGAGTTTAAAAGCATGAGTAGTTATAGTAAAGTATTTTTATATGGTTGATAAGTCTTTGTTTAGCACTCCGCCCGAATGGCGGTTGCTCATCTGCCGTCGGCGAGATGTTCCCCGTACATCTGCGTTGAAGGATTCGTGACCGTCGGAGGAAGTCACCATGCCACAACCCACAGCAGCGAATAGAAGACGAATCGTCCCAAAGGATCTAGTTGACGTGGGCGTGATGCTGACTGACGGACGTAGCTTGCAATCAGCTTAAATTAATATCTATTGCAAAGAGTTCTTGGGAAGAAAGGCACACAAATCAGTTTGTGGGGGTAGAGGAGATGCTGCAAGGCTGGTTTTGAGCGCCGCGAGGTGCGGAGAGGGAGACGGGAAATTGGAGGACGTCATGGAGGGTATCGTGCGGACGCGGAGGGGAGTCGGGAGGTTGCCGAGCACGATCGCTTCCAGTGATGGGAGTTGCGGGAGTCGCGGGAGTCGCAACAGGAGATGAAGAGGTGCGGATGCGCTCGAGACACACTCAGCCCAAAGAAGAAAATGCGGGCTACGATGAGTTCTGCATTGTTACAGGGCGGCATGGACGTACAATTGTAGACATACATTTGATGTAAACGTGCTTCGGGCGCAGCGAAAAGCAAACAACAGCCACAATGGATTCTCACTGCTGTGGGCACGAGGCAAAACGAGTGACGTAGTTTTTCTCTTTTATTCAGGACATGCTCGAGCACTGGAAGACAACACTGCCCTCTAGCCCTGCCTACGTGTAGGCCGGTAGTACGCGAACTTGGGCTGAGATATATTGGTGCAATGTGGTACGACCATACATGCCCCTCTCGTAAAATCCCCTCTCGTAAAATAAGGTCAACGGCCTCCAGCTGCGTCTCCTTGCCCCTGCCGTGATCTACGTAGGCTGCCTCGTTCTGGCTGACGCCGTTTCTTGATGTCTTGCCACATCACACGAGGCACATAATGTGTTTTTATAAGTGTACGTCTCTGAGCTGTTGCAGACTGATACAGTACGCTAACCTCTAGGAAAACCTTTGTAGCCTAGCTGGCTCTCGCCACAGGGTACGCTTTCGCCTGCGCAAGGGCAGAAGGCAATTTCAGCACAACCACGGTAACTACTCTGATTTTTGGCTTTCCGAAACCCAGCAACTGTTTTCAACCCCGAAAATTTACCCGAGCCAGATGGGGCTTTCAGTCCACTATTATATCTTTGAAAAGAGCCACTGTACGACTGTTGTGAGAGCCGAGAGGCGGTTGAATTATGGATGATAGTTTGTCAACACAGCCCAGAACATTAGCTTTCGTATTTGTCTAAGAAATGCTTTCCAGTTCTCGATGAACAATTGAATCAATTTTCAAGTAGCCGCGGCATACCATTACTGTTCTTACAATTACTGTCCAGACCCGACCTGCGAATCTAACAACCATGAAGAGGCTATGAAATTCAGGAGCAGTTGGCATCACTAAAAAGCAATCCAGCGTGATATTTGCATGAGTATGCTGAAGATGTTTTGAAGATTACCGTCCAAACTTGACTTGTAAACCTAACAACCAAAAAACCTATGAAATTCAGGAGCAGCTGCTGTTATCAAAGAACAAGCCAGCGTGATCTTTGCATGAGTCTGCTGGAGCCACTGGAAAATATAGATGAGGCCAGACTTCAGGCAGAGGTCACGCCGCCGATGATCAAAGAGAACCCCAGGCTAGTCCGACGACAAAGTAGAGATTAATAAAGCTCAACTGCGTAGCGATAAATCTAATCAAATATCTAGTTTCTAGCTAAGAAGGACTAATAATAAGTAAAGAATTGAAAAGAGCAATAGCACTTGGCTCAGCTTTGTCATTTCTGAAGATCCGGCACCGACTGCTATAAAAAGCGGAGTGTGCTCATTTCTGTTCGTGTCGTTGACGTCGGCGCCACTCTGTAAGAGCAGCTCTGTCATGTTGAAATCTCCCTCTCTGACTGCTATGATAAGCGGAGTGTGCCCATTCCCGTCCGTGTCGTTGACGTCGGCACCTCCTTCAAGGAGCAGTTTTGCTGAATCCAAATCTCCGGCTTCAACTGCTCCAGCCAGAGGAGAGGTGCCTGATGTAGAACTCATCCCGTTCAATAGACTCGTCGCTGATTATGGCTAGAAATGCGGATTGTAACTTGATTTAACGGGTCTCTTGGTTCAGTAGCTTGGAAAGCTACGGTATTTGTATGTCGTGGCAGTATGCCGTGGCAGCCTACGACCCGTCAGTATTGTCCGCGGTAGGCTGGAATCACTTGTAATTCGCGCATCCGCTTGGGTCCATGCCCAAACAGGGGTATTGAGCTCTGCGAATGAGTCAACGCCTCGAAATCAAACTGCACAGGGAAGAAAACTGCAGAGCCCCGACCGCCTCATGAGACGCCTCCTGATGCAGACAAGGGATGCAAGGCTCAATCTATTTTCAACCAATCACGTAATAGCGCATCCTTTGTCTGGAATATCAGTGCAGTTCCCCTGTGAAAAATAAGCAACTATTGGGGATTGGCTGTTGCTTTCCGTACTCCGCCATCTTGATGATGCCCCAATAGGGGACGTTTCCTTATTCAGTCCACCATAGTATGCCAGCGGCCTTGCATTCTTGCGGGACGGGCGGACAGAGTACCATCAATCCCTTGGACCAGTTGCTTTTACGTATTGGTTGCTCACAAGGAGAAACATCTCTCGATGAGCCTAAAAATGCCACACAATAGCTGCGGATGATAGGGCAAGAAGCACAAACTCACAACAGATGCCCGTTTAGGACCTTCATTGGCCCAGAGATACTACGCTCGTGCTCAACATGTGCAAAACGTGGTATAAAGAAAAAAAACAACTTCCACCACAGTCTTTCTGGATGCGGCCACCAAGGGGGTGGGCACTAACTAGCCGATTGGTCGCGGTATATCCGTGCGCACTGTTGTGTGCCGCCTGCCGTGGCTGGTTTGTTTTTTCAGTCGCATCTCCAGGCATTGTGTACCAATCGGCAGCCCTTTCTGTTGTGCATGTACCTACCACACACCCCTCTAAAGTCTGCTCCTCTTCACCGCAAGCAGGTACCTGACATGGTTCCCCCGTCTGCAAGCCATCACCACGCTGCGGTGATAGTGGGCGATAGTCAATTAACCCTCGTCCAACCAGCGGCCCTGCCAAATTTTCCGTAGGCAGAGGCACCCGTCCCTTGATTTATTGGTCTACTGGATTGAAGTGAGGGTCTCATGCGTGAGACACCAACCAAACGATGGAATGCACAAAATAAGCTCCAGGAACCTGACCATCTTTTATGACCCAGACAAAATGCATCACTTTTGATCTGATCTTCTTTAAAAGGCTGCAGGGCTTCTTGCTAGGATTGTACTGTGTACCCAGTCCGTGCATGTTGCTGGGACGGCTCGTGCTCCGCCGCAGCCGCAAAACACACAAGACTGTACAAAGCCAGAAACGAAACGTTGCGACTCATGAATCCCAAGAAGTACCCAAAATGCCTTATCTAATGTGCGGGGATCCTGGCTGCATCGTCTCAACGAGGCAACCGAAGCCTCGATGCATGAACTGCCTATTTGAGTCAAACCAGGGAAGCCAACGACACCGGTTGAATGCTGGATACAGTAAGAAGTCTATCTACACTCCGTCCGTGGCCGTATGACGGCCGAACTTGCCGTCCTTTACTTCACAATTGGCTGTTATTTACAGTCTGTGGCATGTACGACATGAACCCGACGAGACGGGCTTGCAGCGAATGCATTCACTCAGCTACTCACAAGCGAATACACACTTTCGACGAGCAAGAGAACGGGCTTCGCAATCTCATGTGCCCGAGCACCAGTCGCCCATCTCCCCATCGCTAGGTCACCACTGCTGACAATAAGTCAACAAGCCTCCATTTGAGCAAGTTACTATTTCATTGCATTCACAAAAAAAAAAAACACCTATATTTGGTGACATATTTTGGATTGAATCTCAAATTTGTTCAAGACAGCTCGCGGAAGGCAGCTCCCCGCAATGCTGACAATGCTCAGGCCGAAACTGGCGTTCGCGGATGAAGAGAACAGTTTTGATACAACGACGACTCGAATACAGCAGTGGCAGCGGCGAGGAGTGACTTCATGTCTGCTGCATGCTGTGCTGGGTGCTTTACCTGCATCCTAATCTTACAGGGGTGCTAGCTCTTCCATGGTCGGTATCACCAACCGTTCAAGCGCTTTCTGGACCGGTAGTCTGCCTGGCTTTGGTTGCACACAATGTCAGGTCGCATGTCGTATTTCTCGACATCACACGACTCACAATGAAAAGAGAACGGATAAGGAGTTTGAAAGTCTACTGCAAAATCTCCGGCTTGACAAACGCATTCCCAAGTCAAGGGAAGCAAACCGAGCCTCTACCAGCGCCACGGTTCACTCTCCAGCGGATGCAGGAGTAGAGGCAGGCACCATCAGTCCAGGATGATACGTTCGTGAGGAACCAACAGTCACTGTTTAGAGATGCCATGGCAATGTGAGTTTCGTAGCGCCACGCTACTCGCGGATGCAAACTGGCGTCCAGTGCTATCTTGGTGAAAATGGAAAGGCTTGAGTTGACAATAGTAGTAGTTAGTAGTAGTAGTGTACTTTTCGTCCAGCGGCCACAGGCCGCTAAAACCCCTAAAGAGAGGTATGAGGACGTGCTAAGCTAGTTGTCTATCTACGCTCTATCGACATAACATGTGATTGGTTGGGGCTTGTGGGGCGTCATTAGTTAGGTCCCTCTCTCGCTCCCGTCTCAACGTAAACAAACCACCATCTAGCATGGCGTCAGCTCAAAGGCACTCACGTTCAGACCCTTCACCAGCTTGAATTGACATTGAGACCCGACCAAAATCATGTAGGGTAGCCGCCTAGAAAATTTTGTGTAATTATCTTACTAGCTGACGTAGCTTTGAATTCAACAACCTTCCCTATTCATTATTTTGAAGTTCTTGAAATACATTGTATTTGATTGATCAATTGAGTCCGCTACGTATTTTTGATTAACAACATATCTTCTCTGGCGCTGAAGACTTAGTTCCTGCTGAGTCGGACGCTTGTCAAGAATGCGTGTCCAGCCACGAGTTGCGCCAAGCGCGTTCCTCTTGTCGGAACAGCTGGAAAACTCGCTGAAGCCTTTATTCGAGTCTGGTCAATCGATGCCTGAATTTGGTTGCCCTGCAAATGGCTCTGGGCGCCATCTGTCTGCATCGCCAGGCCTCAAAGCTTTGTAGGAATACTACTAGGCGTCGCTGTCACAGGTTCTCTGTCAATCTAGGAAGGCTCTTTCGGAGCCTTCGGACGAGGTCGGTTGTTCGCCCCAACACAACATCACTACTTGGCTTCGTTTACAGTATTGATACTATCTCTCTTCTAGGCAATTATGATACTGTTGATTTCGAGTTCTTCCAGCGCGACCGCCTCTGCTGGTACTGTTGCGAGGCCGTTTCCTCACCGCCACTGCGCTCCGCCCTTCCCGGCGCCGGTCCTCATCTTCCTCTCTGGCCTTACCTGCTCGCCCAAGGAAATATTCAAAAGACACGAGTGTTTGCCCAAGCAATCAGTCTGACTCTGGAACATAGATTGACCTAGGAATTCAAGGAAACCAACATACAAGCCCATTCAGAGCATCAGTGTGCGGGAGATACCGGTAGGTCAAAACAGACTGCAGATATGCTCCGTAAACAAAAATGTTCAATTTCTCAAGAAAGCCACTCCCGAGACGGCATCGTATCTCTATGAACTAGCTTCGCTATCAATGCCAGGAGAGTCCATACCAGAGCCATCTGGGTTACCAATGGAAGCTCCATCTGTGGCGGCTCGACTGTGCGTCATGTCAGTTTCGGCACGAGCATTGTTGATCATTGCGGGAAACAGTCGTCGGCGAGCATTGATGAACCAGTTTGAGATTTGATCTAAAAGCGTATTAGTTGAATTGAGAGGTTCTTTGGATACATGAAGTAACGTACTCATTTGGAGGCCTGTTAGACGCATTAGAACCTGCTTCTCGTCCTCAGTTGGATAAGGGCATTGTAGATGTGTCACCAACCAGGCGCGAAGGATTTCGGTAGTCTTCTTTGGAAGATTCCCGCGACGCTTTCGCTGCTTGGTGTTGCCGCTCATGTATCCCATGTCTCCCATGTCATTATAACGGCCGCCATCATGCTGAGATATGCTGTAACGAGTGGGAGCAAATGGTGAGCGCTCTTCTGACCGTGCAGAACTGGCAGAGATAGAGTTGTACCGGATACTGTACTCATTCGGCTGAGAGCCAAATACCGGGCTTCTGCCAGGCCGACCAGCCTGGCTTCTCCAGTTATCGTCGGCAGTTGGTTGTCTATGAGCGGTGGGAGGTTTGTGGCCCGAGGTGGGGCGCTCCGCCGGAGGGTAGAGACGTAGCCCCTTGTTGTTAGGCGGGTGAATAAATCCGTTGGAGGAAGTAGGGCTAGAAGGTGTCCAACTTTGAGGATGGTAATTGGCGTACGGATGACCCAGGGCTCGTCGCAAGACGTAATTCGGGGATTGCCTGCAGTGGCATGTCAGTATTTTGCTGTAGATTAGTGTGCAGAATGCTAGAGGCAGCTTACCTGTGCAATGGAGGGTAGAGAGGCAGACTTGGGATGGGGCAGCAGAGGATAGTTGGCGGCCGCCAGAAGCGGAGCAGCAATCATTGGCATATTGAAAGATTCACTGTGCAATGGCTCGAGCCGCGAACGTCAAAAATGACTGGCAGTTGCAAATAACAATGATGATGTCGACTAAAAAACGGTGAGTGAGTTTATTGTGCGGATTGGAAAGGGTGAGGGGCGAGGAGGATGCCAGCGAGTCTGCAACTTAATCTAATTGACAAAGGCCACCGGAAATGAGTGTCGAAGCAAAGAAACAGAGCACAGGAACGAACCGGAAGTCAAAACTAAGGAGAAAACAGGATGGTGGACTGAGAAGAGCTCGTCTTAGTAGGGCTGGCGCAGTTCTTTTGTAAAAAACTCTTCTGGCAGCGCGATCAGGTACCAACGTCAAGGGAAGGGCGGCAGGCCTGAGAGTCTGACACTCAGCCTTGCACATGTATTGACATATTAGTGGTGTTCTGCCTGAATTTTGGTCACAGGCACCGGAATTAGGTAACAATTAGAGGTATTCGCGCTGTGCGCACCATGCAAGAATAAAGCCACGGGCCGATAATCTGCGCCTCGGGGGTAACTTGAGGGCCAATGTTACTGGATCTTCATCCAAGGTCTGATCGGCCGGCGGGAAATGAGTTGAGGAAACACCGTTTTCATGCAGTACTAGATATAAGTAGTCGCTCGTTTATGGAAAATTTAACAAGGCGTAGTGCCCGGTCGCCGACGCAGCGTAGACTTTGTTGCATAATAGTCATAACATGGCACTTCCTTCTCTATCTGTGCGAGAAAGTTGGGCGGCGACAGAAAATGGCTTGTCCTAGTGATCATGGTTCAACTTCCGTGTTAAAGACACGCCGCCGCCTTAAAATCAGGTAGTTTGGCTCTCAGCCTCAGGAGAGCAGTCTGTCGCAGCTACCAGGTGCGATACCCACCCGCCACATCGTTGCTATTGTCCTGCATCAGATCACCCAAGACTATTAATACCAACTTCTTACTGCCCAAAGTTTATCATTGTTTTGGAAACAGCGCTGTCCTCAAATGATGCATGGTGGGCCTTGTATGGGAGTCATTACACTCCCTGAAGCATTACGCACCCTGAAGCTACATTAGAGACATCCGTACTCCAAAGCCGATGTTGCCGTATTTCTACGCCCAGGTGGGAGACCTGAGAAGACAGCGACGCCTTCTGGCCGGGGAAGCATCCCGCACTAGCTTCAATCCAATGTTAACGAGCCTTGCGTGGAGATGTCACATTATCGGCCGATCAGGTAAGAAGCGAAATTTGTCACGCAGAACAGGAATT
>FWCC01000463.1:0-53721 GCA_900169235.1 Zarea fungicola | reverse complement strand
GTGGGGGCGTGGCACAAGTATAAGTTGTAGGGATCGGATGGTGCTCAACTCGCAATTATCCAAACTGCCGTCGTTGTCAGTGTCAAACGAGCAGAAACATGCGAGTGCTGCAGATCTCGGTGGCAATCGCCACTACCCTCTGCGCAGCATTGGCCAGCCAGCAGGAACCTAAACATTCAGTCGCCAAGCGTTGGGGTACCTACACTGGCGAGCCCGAAATGCCATATGATCCGTACACGGCTCGGCCCTGCACTCTGTGGTATAACAACGATGGCAGCCAAAACTGCATGGATGCGCTTGGGGTGATTCTTGCTGATTTTGTCGCTTTTCTAAGCTATGTAAGCATCTTCTAGAGCTGATTCTGCATCCCTTTGTTCCCTGTTGTACCAGCCGACTAACCCGCACGCCTGCGCTCATTCTAGAACCCTTCCATTATCCTCAAAGATGCTGATTGTATAAACTTTAACAAGGGTCAGGCGTACTGTCTAGAGAACAATTCCACTGACCCCAAGCCTACTGTGTACTCCTCGGAGCCCCATTGGCCTACAACAATTGCTCTTATTACGCCGACGAAGACGCCGTTGCCAAAAGCGACCAAGGAGTCTGCTGGCTACCGGCTGGAGAGCGCCGCCCATGCAGTGTACGGAGTTGTGATCTTGGCGGGGGTTTCAATGGTATGGGTATGACTTGAAAGACCATGTTGAACTACCGATGACTTGCATCCTGGACCTATGTACATAATTTGGAGGGGATGGCGCAAGCCGGAACAGTTTTACCAACTAGTACAGAGTATTATATAAAGCTAGAATAACTATAGAATAATTCTGAACTATGAACTTGGCCTATACGCAAAGCTTATAATAATTCGAAACGGGACTGATTCCAAAACCAACCAATACACTGGGTTACACGACTTGCGCAGAGATAGTGTCGGCACTTTAAATTTGGCGGAAACTAGGCGTTTGGATGAAGAACCACTCGATAGAACGAGAAGAAAAACTCTTTTTAAAAAGGATCGCGATGAAGGGCTACTAATAATTTATGCCCATATAAAGGGACGCAATGGAGCCGACCGAGTTCGACATCACTGGGAAGACTCAGTGATAATTGCAACGTATAGGTCATTACTCGACAAAAGTTTCCCACTACGCCCACTTTGTGACAGCCAAATACACCCAGTAGGCAATAATTAAAAGGAAGCTTGTTCCAATCAGGTTTTCATGGTACCTGCTTCACCGTATATCTATGTGCCTGAACTCAGTGTAATGGAATGAAACCACCCAGGTCTTGGGTTATTACAACTCGATATGCATTCTACTATAGCTATTGAGCACAGTAAATAATTAATAAAATAATTGATAATATAAAGATGATTGCAAAGCTTCACGCCGTGAATCTTCCAAGCCTCTGCAATATCCCAATTCCTTGCTGCTGGTGCGGATATCCCTTAGGCCGACGGCGCTTCATTCAGGGCCCAAACATCTTCAAGACTGGCAGTCTTTGCATCCTGTCGATTCAACTGCACTTTAAAGAATACCAAATGAATCAATGTAGGGGTTGGACCATGGCTCACGGGCAGGTAGACGCCGTCCGGCCCGACGCCAGCGGCCACTACACGTCGCAGGCTGGGGAACGTCATGCCATTGACTGTAATCGGGTCATACGAGTAATGCACGGCCGGGCTCGAGGCGATGATTTCCGGAGCGTAATCGTGTCTCTGCAGCTGAAAGCTGTCGTTGAAGTAAAACTTTTGCACCTGCGAGTGCGACGCAAACGAGTTTGCGTCGGGGAACGTGACCTCGAGCACCCGCCACGTCGCTCCCGCCTCGCTGTGGGCAGCGACTTCGCGAGCGGAAACATCCTCCCTGGCCAGGTAGTAAGGGAAGTTGAAATACTGCCACAGAGCATAGCCACAAAAGTACAAGAACTGCAAATCGCTCCAGGGCGTCTCCAGCTTGTACTCTGCAAAGGAGTCGCGCGGGTTGTCCAGAGACGAGAGTACTTGGCCGTTCTTGGTCTTGTACACGCGCTTCGGAGTGAAGACCCATTCCTCGTCTGCAGCGCCGCCTAGGCCGACGTAGGTGACCTTTTGCTCCTTGGTGGACACGACAGCAGTGACGACGAGGTGATGAGGCTGGTTTTTGAGCTGAAGCAGTACACCGGTAAAGTCAAACTTGACTGTAATGCTGCTCAATTGCGAGTAGCGCTCCAGGCCGCCATGGGCCTCGATAACTGATGTAACCAAATCTCTATTTTTCAAGAATCAGTTAATTGACTGCGCTTGCATGCGAACATGGGTACGGCTATGTAACATACGTATTGGCCATTGTGGGTATGCTTTTTAGATGCCGGGCTTGATGAATGGGACTATCGATACGCGTGCTAATGATCTGCGTCGGAAACGGGTTTGCAACTGAATAAGTCAAAAGAAAATTTAATGACTGAGAGGATGAAATGTATTGAGATGAGAAAAATACCACTGAATGTCCATAGGAGAGAGCAGGTATTTATAGAAAGAGCATTGCCTCTGTTTGTTCGACGTCATTGCAACCTTTATGAGCAAGCAAGGACAGCATTCACAGTGGATGGTGCGGACTAACTGTACATTTCGGGGCAGTAGATATTCATTCCAAATGTTGAATAAGCTTGTATTCTGGCCAATGCTACAGAATAAAGACTCAATCTACACTCTTTTTGGATTCAACGAACGCCTGCTTGGTAATACACGAAGATGATGCATACTGAGACGGCCTAAACAGCTGCCGAATTGCCATTTTCCCTGTAGCTACTCAGTTTAGAAGCGGGCTGCTCTCCATTGTCTATTGGCTGCATGTTATGCTGATTACTGATCTGCTTGTTTCGGGGAAGATGGCGTTCGGTCTTAAACAAATCCACCCGTTTCATTAGTGTTGTAGTGCACAACGGCAGCCACGGTGTAGAGCTAACAAGTAGTTGGTGTCAATCTAGGTTTGACGGTACAGTTACCTTTCTAAGCCACGCCAGCCTCCCAAATGTTCAGGGTCCTCGCAATCGGCGTGTATTTTTTATCATGTTGGATTGTAAATTATTATAGCATGTATTACAATGAAGAAGAAGAAGATGGCAAATCGAAGAGCAAGACTACAAAAATGATCGTTCCAAGTCATACAGCAAATATCTGGAGCTACGCGGCTGCTATCGCCACAACGATATGTATTCACAAATTGTGCTTCAAACGCCAATCGGTAACTGAATTTGAATCAAAATAACCGGAAATATTTAAGCATATTTAATGCATCGTCCAGGGCTTAGAAATCAACATATCCACAAGACCGTGGCTTGGACTGGTATGCCATATGCTAGAACCTACCAAGACCGCCGGATGACTGAGGGGCTTTTCGGAGCTTGCTCGGACAGGTTCCCTCCGGTGGAATTATCTCTGGAATTATAACCCCGCCCCGATTAGAATGTCCGGCAAGTTTTCTCTCCACAACGCGCATGCACAACAGACATCCAACGCGAATGGATAAACCAATTAATGCACCAAAGACAGCGGCGCGCTCACCTCTCGCATGCCTTTTCTGTCGGCAGACGAGGCGGGGCTGCGACAGGGCATTACCTCGATGCTCACTCTGCGTAGAGTATGACAAGGGTCGATCCAAAGCATAGACAGCCACTAAGAGTACTCCAGGAAGCAACTCACTTGTGAGTACCCATACAGGCGAAAACAAAGGACAGCTGCAGTAAAAGCTCGTGAGCCTGCAATCAACCGGCATGGAAACCGGCACGACAAGGAGGATCTAGCGGTGGCGGACAAGGGGCAGGCACCTCGAGCACAAATCGATTCTCCGGAAGCACGGTTCTTGGATCCGAGCCTTTTTCATGCAGACGATGTCGAGCCCTACGCGCCGACACGAAGTATCGACATGCCCCAGAGTATCATTGACATTGCTGGAGGCGTAGTGGACCTTCACAACATCTCAAAAAGCTATTTCGAGACGATACATACGTGGATGCCAATCATTTCAAAAAAGGAAATACGAAAACACCTGCTTAATCTAAATTATAAAAAAGGTGACGTACTGCTTTTGGCCTTGTCTCTCAAGTTATGCACGGCCCCTACATCGACGCCACGAACAACACTGTACAGAACAGTCAAGCAACTTCATTTTGACCTTGAATCATCTGGGCTGTTGTCTCTCCATGTGCTCCAGGCCGCAATCCTAATTTCTCTGTACGAAATTGGCCACGCCGTTTATCCAGCTGCATATCTGTCCGTCGGGGGGTGTGCACGCTATGCAGCCGCCCTCGGGATCAATAAATCTGCTGCTGCCCCTGACACGGCGCAAACTCCAAATGCAGATGTCGAACTGCAACGCCGAGTTTGGTGGGCGATACTCATTCTTGATAGGTTAGCCTGGATTTGACCTGCATTGTTGCTGGATATTCACCGGGAGAAGCTAATCAGAGTAGATTTTTAAATCTCAATAATCCTGCGCGACCACTTGCGACGCCAGAGCCCGTAGCAGAAACATATCTCCCCATCGATGACGAAGCCTGGGATGAAGGGGTGAGTGAGGCAAGTGCTGAATTTGCATCTGGGGCTATTGCTAACGAGAGAGGATGCCGCAGACTGAACCGGCACTCACGCTTGGCTCTCCTGTACGGAGCTGCATTGGGAGATATGCCAGGCTCGCACAAGGCGCTCATCTGCTTGGCCAAGTTTTGCAGGACATAAGCAACAGCCAGGAATCCGACCAATTGCGACGTACCATACTCGCCCTTTTGCACCTGTCCAGAGAAGAGGGAAGGCTGAAGGAGGGGGGCTACTGCACGCAGATGGCAATTTGCTTCAGGTATGGCGGCATTTGATCCCCGACCAATTGTTTAAATCTGCTAATCGGATCCAGTGCAATCTGTGTACTTGACAACAGGAATTTGCCAGATGAAACGTCAATGTCAATGCAAGCGGCGGATTCGCCGTTGCTGCTGGCTGCATTCAACATTATATTACTGGCAGTGGAAAGGGAAAGCGATGCTTGTAACATATCACCATTCTTGCTCCATTTAACGTATAAAGTAGCGTCCATTTATCTCAAAGTCGGCGGGGAAATGGACTTACGCATGTCCAGAGTAGCCCAGCTCAAAAACGCTCTCCAGCTCTTTAATAGTCGCTGGCTTGCTGCAGGTAAGAGACTCGCCAACCCACGTCAATATCTCATGCCATGCTAATCCTCTGTCAAAGGCACCTACCTATCGCTGCTATACAGGCAAGAAGTCCTACTGATGCTAGAGAAAACTGGATCTT
Source organism: Zarea fungicola (assembly GCA_900169235.1). Classification (NCBI taxonomy): domain Eukaryota; kingdom Fungi; phylum Ascomycota; class Sordariomycetes; order Hypocreales; family Cordycipitaceae; genus Zarea; species Zarea fungicola. The sequence goes on along the minus strand of FWCC01000463.1, from coordinate 48,434 downwards.
TATTGGGGTCATGAGTAATTTAAACTGGTGAACTTTCTTGGTTGAAGCGGGAGACACCCAAATTTACCGAGCGTACTTGCTAAGTAATCATGAATTAAACCTACTGCTCTCACAGGCCTACTCCGCGGCCTAAAATTAATGCGATCGTATCATACATAAAGTACTTGTTGAATTTATGTAAATTGAGGGAATGGCAATCGTCACCTGCGCACCAAGCGGACGCAGCTAATCAGATGGCTGCGTGGTGCTCCTCCTCGAGCGAGGAATAGTCAAACCCATTGGCCAACTTACTTATTAACTTGCCAGTTAACCCGCGAGTTAATTTATTAAATAAGTATCTTGGAAGCTTATGCATCTTCCAATTCACTGATTGGTGCCTTCTGTGGTGGCATTGATATTTGGAGCTAGGGTACAAAGCCCACAATGTAACCCCAAGACGGCAGTCAACCCATACAAGGTCTGTCGTCCATCAACTGATCTACCTTGCCAGAAGCAAGATAACTAAATATCAGGCTGTTGCTCAAAACAACAGTACTCACATCACGTGGGAGGAGTTCACGTGTCAGGCTGCCATTAAACATCAAGAACCCGGCGAAGATCATTGAGATGGCTTTTCTTCGACAACAAACATGAGGGGTAAAGCTCATCTGTCTCACCATCTCGCCACAAACTGCCCTGACCCTTCGTTCCGCTACCTGCGTCCGAATCCCTAGCAGGATTGGCTGTTTTCACAAACACTACAACCAGATTTAATTGGAGAAAAAAAAATAGTTGCGACTTTGCTACTACAGACTGCGGAGAATGTCACCGTTGTCAGCCTCACCTGTTTCTGCGGAAACTGAATCCCGTCTGCGGCGACTCACGTGGGCTTGGGCAAAAGCTAATGATACCAAAGTAAGGGCCATCTATCCTTTGTACAAGAAAGCCGTGATATGTATGCTAATTATTTAGGATTGGGCGTTGATGGCTTCCATATGCGACGACGAATTATACATCTGCTATGACAACTTAAATCTTGGAGGGAATGACCACATGATGACCAAAGATGACTTTGTTTCCATGATGAATTCTCCAAAGCTATTGGGGAACCCAGAAGGTGAGGGTTCTTTTTCTTCCGCACTCATTTCGCGTTTTTTTTTTTTTTTATGTAAAAGACCCAAAACTAAGAAAGTCTACATCTCAGTTTTGACTCAACATTTGCTCGGGAACGTTTGCTTCGAGAAAGCATCCCTTGGGGATCAAGTGAATGATGATGTCGTCTGCGGCGAATGGCAGATTACTGCCTCGCACAAGAAGACTTTGGCCAATGCGGAAGCTAAACACTACGTCGCACATGGATATGTGAAGCATTACTATAGACAGGTGGAAGGGACTTGGAAGTTGGCAGGTGTAGAGCCGAGTATGCTGATGGAAAGCCAGGGCAGTATGCAGGATATATTTAACAACTAGAATATCTTTACCGAGTCAAAAATCGGGTGGCCAGCTTCAGTCCGCTGCTCCTCACGGCCAAGTTGGGCAGCGCGGAAAACAGGACTAGGCGCGCTCATATTGCCGGGGAAATGGTCCCGTCGCAAATAGCCCATTTGATTGAAGAACATGTTAATAGTAGTCTCAGCACAATGTACATTCCCATACGCCGTTATTGGAGGTATTTGAGCCAATATGTGGGGAGAAGGAGCCTGTTAACCAAGGCCAGGCCTTTAAGTCGTTTTCATTGGTAAGAACTTTGGCTCGCTTCGGGGAGAAAAGTGCAAAGCTATTACGCGTCGCTCAATCAACCCCAGGAAAGGTGGTCATCATTAGCGGCGAATCTGTTATACCCAGTGCTGGACCAGTTTGATGATAGGAACTACGGAGGGGGAAGGCCTGTGTCTATTCGATCGCTGAAACAGAAGATGCCAGTACTTACCGGCTTGGCAAGTTACGGCTGGCAACCCGATGTAATAAATCACCTTGTCCATTCGTCCGTCAGCCAAAAATTGAAATATGATGAATTAAAGCGTCCGGATATTTCTTCTCTGTAACCATGGCAAATTGCTCCAACTATAATACCTACTCCGATCAGTAATTTTCTGACTGGGTGCAGTATTTGACTTCCTTGTGGCCTGGACAAACCCATAATCGGCTCGCACAGTTATATAACTGGCGTTGAGAAGCATTTACTTTTAAATACGAATAGCGGCACTCGCGAATAAGACTGGCCAATTTGTCCCATGTGGCAATTCCCCGCCGATACTCCTTTAGTAGCTCATTTAACGTTATCCCGTAGCCCTCGATCTACCCCCAGGCTTTCTCCGAGAGACCATCGCGCAGCACAGCGCTAGCACACACTGTGGTTCCCGAATTTCCAAATTTGGCTAGCATTGGAGTAGGTGTTGAGCGCTGTCAGTCGCACTGTCTTTCTTCGGACAGGGCGTAGTGGCGCGACAGACGGCCAAACCACTGGGCTAGTGGCTGCCATTAATCAAGTTAGTATCTCCGAGTGTCCTGAGACATGTGTACGCAGCGCTGGTAACCGTCCCTGACAGGGCGGTTTCCAGATTATTCAGCTGCTCGAATCTACAATAGAACGTGCGTGCGGCTGCAGGTCATGGCGGCGTACATGCACCTCATCTTCTCAATCGCGATGACACAAGTCAGGTTATTTTCATTAAACTCCAGCCATCAGCCTCCTTGGCGAACCAAAACCAGACCAATGCCACAGCATGTGTGGCGTAATGCTAGACTTCTGTTCTCAGAACGCCAGCGCTCGGACGCCGTCCGAACATCCATTTACTATAGCGGGAAACTTAATAGCCCCCCAGGATATCGCTGTCCAGGTAGTGCGTGTCAGTGCCTTCCTGGTCAGATGGTGCCGTGTGCTCGGATGTTTGCCTCGTCCTGGTTGTGACGCAGCACAAATCCTCGTACCAGCTGTCAGCCACGGCGACTGAGTTTCTCAGTAAGTTACATTAATGAAATTGCGGCTTTTCGCCATGCGGCTTTTTGCCTTGCCAGCAGGTGCTCCTTTGTTGTGAACGAACCCTGCAAGTCTCCAGCTGTTTTTCGAATGCCAACCAACTTGCTGGGAGACAAGTTGATCTCTGCATCACGCACAATACCCTGTGAAATACCAAGCAGCATCCAGCCAACAAAGACTTTAAAAGGCAACAAAAAAATGAAGCGGAGCTGCAACTCGCGGAGTATTTTTTCGATAACCGCCCTTCCCGCCCGTCCCGTAAGTCAATGATCAGTCGATTCGAAACAGCAATTTTAAAAGACGTTCGGCATTGCCGAGTTCCTTGTTGGTGGCGTACCTTGGCCGGCTATCGGGATGATCTTTGTAAGAAATACATAATACGACTGCCGAAATTATTGGCGCACTTTGTCTCATGCTGAAGAGTGGCTTGTTTTCATCACAAAAATAATGTACTGGTAATAATACCATCGGCCATATCTGGAGCATAACCGGGGAAGATTGGTAGAAAGGTATCCCTTGGCCCTCTATTTTTATGCGAGGGACCCGAATGCTTAGAATCAAAGAGTAGCCACAAATATGTTTTGAGGAAGCCCCTGGATGGTGATGCAGGCACATGCACATGATTTGATTCTCCAACTGTGACGAATCTGGTGTAACGGGAAGGCCAACTAGGCAATAGGGCTAACCTGAGATGAAGAACACGGCACGAAACCAGGCGACAAGACCGACAGAGAACTAGCAGGGCTGCTCTCGAGTCCCCGGCTTACCTCGACAAATCAACGTCGCCAATAGCTCAAAAGGCTCTTTATACTAAAAATGGCAGAATGTGACTGTTAAGATATACGCAGCCTAAGAATAGCGGCATTCCAGGCGGTGGAATACCTACACTGGTTTGCAAAGGCCTAGACGGCCAGAAACGAGAAAGACTAAATAGCGGGATCTCTTCAATGGAATAATCTAAGAAGGATACATTCAAAGTCAAGCAGTGACCGTCAAGTCTTTTCCTTGAAAATCGTGAATTAGTCAGGAGTGCCTTTTCTTGGGGAGGGCCAGGTTTGTGGCGGCGCAGAAACTCTGTAACTCAGCTGCTCTCCAAGAAGGGCATTGATGCTCGGCGAGGTGGCGCTGTATGGGCTGTCCTAGACTCCTAGGTAGCTTTAGTAGACCTGGCTTGGCCGGAGAGGGAAAATGCCAACCAACTAGCCAACCTAGTTAGTTAATTCGAGTCAGGTTTCTAGCTGACAGCTCGAATGCCATTTGCCTTGTCAACTCCACATCCACATGGTTTGGCAGCTTCCGCAGCTATGCTAAGGATACAAGTATGGGAATGCAGCCGTGGCTAATAATAAGCTAGCTCAACAACACCGCTACCAAATTTTACCACCGTTGAAAGGCAACAATCTCAACACTTTGCAACTCGTCATACGACATGCATGTGGCGATACCTGATGGCTACTTTGAGTCGAGCTGGGCGATTATGAGTACGATTGGTCTCGTCAACTTTTTCTATGGTCTGATGATCCTTCAAATTATTGGCTGGGCCCCGGTGTGTCTCGTACCAGTTATTGTCTCGGCGAGCGGCGCATTGGCGAACGGTCTCGGCTATGTCGCATTTTATGGCAACTATTCAACTACGAGCAGAGCTGTTGCCAGTGCATTTGCCGACATGGCTTGGCTTGTAAGCATTGCAGTGAAACTAAACGCGAGCAGTCGCTAACCCGAATTTTTCTTCCTTCAGATAGAAGAAGCCGGTCTCTCCTTCTACAGCTTCATCATCCTCAGACGCATTCTAGAGAATTACCGTCGAGCTGTCTTCATGGCGATTTTCTGGACAATGATCCTGATTGTCGCAGCGAGCAAGCTCTCTATTCTTGCTCTCCGAGTACAGCTTATCCTGGGGAATATGGAGTCTAGCCGACTACGACGAATAATCGACCATCTTCATACGGGATACTTTATCGGAATCGCAACTGTAGAGAGTGTCAGCGCATTCTTCTTGCTGACACATGTTGGGAACGTGAAGAAGCGGTCTGAGGCGGTCATGGTGCAAGGACAAACGCTTTTCGGTTATCTCACAAGAAGCACAGAGTTGCGCGTGACCCTGCTGGCCCTTTTGGGCATTCTGCGAACAATAACATACAACTTTCAACACGCTGCAGATGGGAGCGCGCCAGTCATGACCCAACTAGATCGATTTGCCGCGACACTGGAGATGTTATTTCCGGGACTGATGTAGTATGTTGATCGGCTTCCAATCCAACTCTTCCGTGTGCGCTTGCTAACTTTTGGGTTTCCAGTATCGATGTTCTCGCGTCGAGGTTGGTGTTTGCAAGAGCGTCGGACAGTCGGCGCTGTTACACAACAAGCATGGCCACATCCAATCGTCCCGCACCACCTGAGTCACATCTCAGTCATATAAGAAACAAAAGCGATAGCATTGTCCATGTAGAGCATAGCACTCGCATTCATACTCGGGCAATGAGTGATCAGAATCACGATTCTGTATTCTCTTCATCACCAACTTTTCCAGCAGCGAAGATTAGGTCATATTCAAGAAGCGGATCGTCTGGCAGCTTCGTAGACTTTGTGGATCCAAAAGGATGTACGACCTAGATGTTGTAGTTATACTAATCACCAGTGAGCTTCATTGCAAGACATTATCCATGCATATTTTCCGCAACAGAAAGTAAATTTCTAATTGCCCGTAGCATGTCAAAGACTAACTGCAGACATGGAAGAGAGGATGGAATGCAGATTACGTTACGGTAGTGACTACTATGCTCTTACGGCTAGAAATATCGCTGTTGTTCAATTTAGGATTAACTCGCTGACATAAACAGTATTCTAGAAAGTGGAATGATGCCGGTCATGGATGGCATACACTCTGTATGCAGCAGCTATTACTCCATCTTTGCCTTCAACAGCGCCGCCAAGGCCCTCGTCTCATCAGAAAAGCGGTCATCCCCTGCAATGAATTCCATCTGAGCCCTCCATGAATTCCAATTTCGCATGTTCCACACCTTGTGGTCATTTTTCTCACACCTTGCCTTCACCCACTGACATGAATCATCATCAAGAAGCCACTGCGATGCAGCTGTAAGATCTGCTGCAATCCTATTGGGACCGCCAACTTTGCGTTCCGTGAGATTTGGATATGTAATGGCAGATGGCAGAATATACAGCAACGCAGAGGCGGCACTACAGTCAATCAATTCCAGTCTGGTCAATCGTGCAATGAACGATTGCAAGTTGCGCCAGCGAATCTGCGTCTCAGAGCCAAGAGTCTCGACCTCTGAAAAGGGATATGCCAAGTCTGTAACAATAAGATTAGTTATAAATCACAAGACTCTCTCAAATGAAATTTACCGTCTGCTTCGCGTTTGAAGCTATATGCATAAACCTCCGTCGAGTCTGACTTGAAGGGCCACAAGGCAGTTGTCATGTTGAGAATTGGCTGATGCTCATCGTCATATCGCAGATCCAAGACCTGGTGTTTTGGGATATCAGACAGGGCCTGAATCAATGCAACTAGAGCATTTTGAACATCATGGCCGGGGGAGTATGCTGAAGAGACGCGAGCGATTGACTCAAGGATCATACCGACGAGCCGTGATGAATTTGGCGCAACAAGGTAGATGCCATCTTTCTCTTCTTCTGTCAACTCGCGGCCTTGTAGCTGTTTTTGCTTAAGTTCCGTTTCTGTTGTTACCCATTCATCGAGTTGACTGGCAGCTTGAGAAGGTGACGTTGCCAAAGTGATTGCTCCGTTGAGAATGCTCTTGTAGGCGAGGTCCTCCGTTGCATCAATGTCTGTGTCAAAGAGGCGGGGATCCAGTGCTGGAGTGCTCATTGTCGTTGTTTTCTTTTTTCCAATCCCTGTCAGAACTGGGTGAGTAATTCTCAAAATCCGTGTCAAGGTGGCTGAACGCCTCAGGCCCGTCAATGTTGTTGTTTATAGTTAATTAGTGAGAAAGTGGTGTATGAATTGGTTCCGATAACACATTAAAGAATGTTGAGGTTGAACTTGATTGTGAATTCTGTAATGCCCGCTTTGAGAAATGTGGAAATTGGCACTTCTTAAGACCGAGCACATTTAGTCATCCTGCTTGCTGGTTCTTAAAATAGCTCCGCATCGTGTTGGCTCCTTTCGGGGTTGGTTTCCGCCCATCCGCCCACATAACCCACAGGGCGGATTACGCCCCGGCCAATTGAGCGGCTTCGAAGACAATTTATAGAAATCAGATTCCCTTTTTAGCTGCAAGGCTTAGCCTTACCCCCAGCCTTACCCCCGGCAGTTCGCGGCCCCAAATCGCGTGGTTCTATTGGGTAGCCATAAGCAAGAGTAAGCCCAAGACAGGTTGCGAACTCAGTTCGACAACCAGCTGGGCTGGTGTGAGAATGGCCGTAATGAGGAACAAATGGCGATTGTCGGCCACTAGCCGCTTTCTGTTATGCCAAAATCTGGGCAGCTCAGCGCGTTCCTCTTCACTCAATAGCTACCTTGAAACTGTCGCTATTTGTTAGTCAATTTATTTTTAGCCGTCTATTTCTTTCTCGGTTCAATGGGTATAACCCAAAGTTGGCCGTCGTCAAGTTGTGGCTAAAAGCGGAAGCATGGTGGAGGTAGAACGCCCTGTTTCAGACACTTAGCTCTGACCTCGCTTACCTACACTGCCTCAGCGTAGATTCTTTTTTTACACGCAGTAAGATAGATTGCTGTATTAACAATTCTCTATTTTCAGAAACAGCCAGTATGGAATCCAACTTGGGAAGGGCTATCACAGCCATGGGTGTAATGGAATAAGTTTCAACACAGCATATAAATGGTCGTCATGTCCCTACTTCCAGGAACAGTCATCCAACACACACAACTCCAACAATCCAAACAGCCTTCCACTCAACCATCTACAATATAAACTTTTAAATCTCTACATCATTCAAAATGAAGTTCACCACTGCCATCTTTGCCCTTGCCGCTGCTACCGGCGCTCTTGCCGCTCCTGCTACCGAGATCATTGAGGACCGCGCTTCCGTGGGTTTACCTAACTGCCCTAACCATTTGATATTCTCGCTAACTCATTTTCAGACTGTCACCTGCAAGCCTAAGCTTGCCGGCAAGGCGAAGTCGTTCAAGGTCTCCCTGGCTACTGCTGAGGCCGAGGCTCGCCGTGCTGGACTTGCTCCTGGCAAGAGCGGCGACCCCCACCGCTACTTCGCCGGTGATGGCATCCACTGGGGCGTCGATGGCTGTGACAAGGCCAGTGCCATTCTTCTCGAGTTCCCGATTTACCAGGTCGGCAAGAGTGCTCAGTGGGAGGTGAATACTTTGACTTCCGCACAGAAGGGTGGCCCTACACCTCTCCGCACTGTCTTTGCCAATGGCAGCGGTGGTGTCATCTTCTGCGGTGTCATGACACACTCCACCGTCGATGCTGACAACCGCGGCCACGACTTCTTCGAGCGCTGCACTTAGATGTGCCTAGTGGCTCATTCGACTGTACACCATATACTACTATAGATGGATCAATGGAGGCTCTGTATATAAATCAAAATAGATTACCTCGGCTGCATTGATATAGAATATACCACAACCTTTTCTTTTCTTTCTTACACCATGTGTTGACGCCTATTTCTTCTGCTGGATTGTGTCTTGGGGCCATGATTTATGCATAGTTATCTTCATTGCAGGAAGGGATCCTTGCTAACGATGATGGCATCTCTCACAAAATGAATCCCGGAAGTCCAACAAGAGCGGCATTGTTGGGGCCAGCCTGGAAGCCATATGCCACTGCACCATTGGAAAAACCGCAGAGAGATAACGTAGTATTACAGCTCCACCAGTCTTGATAATCTTTTGTATCCAGATGCCTAGCATGAAATATTTCCCAGCGACCTAACTCCTTTGCATCGCATTGTCACGAAATAAAAAACGTAGCAAATCCAGTTGCTATACACGAGAGACCTAGCAATCGACAAAGGCTTGCCCAGCCTTCATCATTGGTGAATTGTATTGCGTCTGCACACGCAGGTCCAATAAACATGCCTAAACTCCATGCAGTGCTCAAGCCGCTGACCATCATGCCCGGAGCCAGCCACCCTAGCCAAAAGCTCTGGGCTGGGCCATCTCGGGCTGTGAGCAGCTCCGCGCTCTGGGCTTCGACCAATATGGCAGTGCCATGAGCGCTGGTAGCAATTGCGATGCCCACCCCGATTAGAACCACATGTATTACCAAGGCGATTTGCGTTGCAGATCCACTGTCAGTCAAATTGCCCAGGCTAACCATCAGCCCTCCACAGAGTGAGAATGCGCCGACACTCCACCACCGTGGTCCACCTCGAGCTACGTAGCCACCAACCATGGGTCCGAGGGTTGTTGGTAGCAGCAAAGCAAACATCACAACACCGTTCGTAGAGGCTGACCAAGAGAAATGCTGGTGTGCAAAGATGGGCATAGTCTGGTCAAGTATAAGTGCATGTTCTGGGCGGGACAGGGGGTCGCACACTTACAACCTCCAGCGCACAGCGGACAGAAGCAGCCATTGTCGTCGCTAGAACACTGGTTATCCACTTACACGCAATGGCTGTAAAAGACTCAGATTCAGGCAATGTGGCATCTGCAATTGCGGTGTCGGTGCCGTCTTCCGGCTCGATTTGTCGCTGAGAGCCTGAGTCTCTCTTTGGTACCTCGCGCTGCTGATTGCCGAGAAGTGCGTCTGTTTCTGAGCCCTGCTCCTCAACGTCCTTGCCTTTTTGTTTCCCGGCATCGTCCGTGATCAACAGCCGCAGACCGATATCCGCTGCGATCAAGGCTTCCACCACGCCAAACACCGCCCAGTGGCCCATCTTCTCGTAAAGCGGGCCGCCCAGCAAAGGTCCTAGGAGCTCACCGAATGTGGCTCCAATATTAACGTATCCCATGCAAAGACCGAGCGAGCTTTTACTAACTCGGCTGACGACCAGGGCAATGCCAGAGACCCAGACAAGGGCGGTGGAAGCTCCCTGAATAGCACGAGCCAAAATGACGAGCTCCGGCGTAGTGCTAAGGAAGAACATGAGAGTCGAAACAAGCATAGCCGCAATGCCTAGGATGAACGGTCGACTCTTGGAGCTGCTTCGGTCCGTGATGTGTCCTGCGAGAACTAAACTGGGCATTGGTGTCTATACTTTTTTTGGTCACGGTGTCCCCTGGTGCATAACATACTGTTTGATATGAGGCAGGCGATGCCAAAGGCCTCCAGCGACCAAGAGGCCCATTGTGGAACTTATCATGTTAGCTTGGAGTGCGAAAACGCCAAGTCTACTCACCCTGGTCCACTGGTATTCCTAGGCGACCGCCGAAAAGGTCAGGCAGGAACGGTATCACCTGTATACAAAAGATTCAATAACCTTCGCCATGGCGATCATCAATTGGCTGTGTTTAGGGCCCGAACCATGTCATAGATCATGCAATCCTACAGGGGGGTAATCAGTCGGTGCGCGAAATGGCCACGTCGTCGCATAAGCAGAGTGGATAGCTACCGTGAAAACTGCGAACGCGACCACAAGGGTCACGAATCGCTCGGATGAACGTGCCATGGTGGAATCGAGATATATATGTCCACGTCCTATTGCACGAGGCCGAATACATGGGGAAACTGAATAGGAGATTCCGCTCAGATTGAATGGCTCTATATAGGACGGGCGGGGGATATCCTGGAGTGGGGAATATGTATTAATGCCCAACAAGATAGATCAGGCAATCTGGTCATATCTCCTAATTTCTTTTTCTTGCAAATTAAAAATGGGTAAACTCCAGTCACTGGCAGACCAGACGCAAGGGAAGACACTGCGATCGCCATCACCGCACTTCCTAGGCAATAGGATCCTGCGAGAAGCTCAAAAAGGCATGCCTGGCGGTCGCAGCATTAGTTCATTACCGCCCGTGAGTGGGAAATTAACAAAGTTGCCGTCACTAAATCCGAGACAAAGTACTACTAAATGCATCAGCCGCAGCAATGACTTTCCTATTGTGGAAACCAAGAAAGGCTTTTTGTAACACACGGGCAAATTTTGGCGCATACATTCGCACCAAAGTTATCGGTTGATGGGGTTCATGCTTGTTGCCTTCCATTGGATGTGTCTTATTTTGGTTTTGGACGGACACCTCGTTGGGGGGGGGGGGANNGGGGGGGGGGGGGGGGGGGGGTATGCAGAAGCAACAGCTAAAAGGTAAGATTTTCGTGAGGGCAATTCTAGTATTACATACCTGCATTCGATCTTCCAGTATCACAGGCCAAAACGTATCTGTGTGTAACAATCCTCACTCCGTTAACCAAATCCAGCACAAGGTTACGCACTAATGCTAATGCAAGCATCAATATTAAGGATAACTGCTTCTTATAACTGTAGTGCGAGTACCAATCGGTCACTCGTTACACTGTACATGGTAGTACAGGGTATTTTATTGATTGACTGAAGCGTTCCTCAATATTGGTTATACCTCTCAAGGTTAGCTCCCGCACGGAGGTAGAATCGACCAACTAGAGGCTCGTATTAATGCCACGGATACACCGGAAGCGACGCTAAAAATAGGCAAACCAGCCCTGTATTTCGCTGCTGATTCAGAACCAATCAGCACTGGCACGCTCTGCTGAGGCCTTCCGGTCACTGTCCATTTCCATCACATGCTGCGTCCAATTATTATAGCGTCATCTTTGGTGGATATCATCCTCGCCGAGTATTGACAGGACGCAACTTGATGAATTGCTTTGACAGAGAGTGGTAAAGTGTAGCTACAGTGTGATACGTAAATTTCAAGAGTTCGATGCACATCTTTTGTATGGAGGAGAGCCAGGTGAGGCTGTGTCGGAAGCCTATTTCAATGTTCCGACTCAAAGGCGATAAGGAGATGTTCCTTCCTAGGGGCGAATTATCTCCTAATTTAACTAGCTGTGACAAGCGCCCGCCGGCTTTCTCCCACCGGGCTAGAATACATAGTCTGGAGTACATTCAGTTCCAGCAGGGCTGTCAGCGACCAAGAGATAAGTTCTTCCGGGCAATATTAGGCGAATGTACGGCTTACAAAGCGGAAATTGTGGCATTCTGTTCGGACCTTGGCGCCAAACATGTCGTAGTCAACAATGCATTCGGAATGGTGTCGGAACTACTCCGTAGTGTTCTGACACTGACAGACAGAATAGGGCACTAGAGCCGGCACGGCGTATGGATCCAATGCTCACGTCACCAGAGTTTTGAATCATGTTATCAAGGTTCATACACAATAAGTTAAAGGTGAGTCGCCCCCAAATTTCTTTATCATCTTTAATCGGTAATACTACTTTGTCGCTTTAACCCCAGTCAGTAGCCATGGCCTCCATCACATTGCAGGATAGTAACGGAAAGTCGATCACAGGTCAGTAACAAATCGTAAAAAGCTGGGGAAAAAATAGCCATTGACTGTGAGGTTAGTTGACACACGCTTGTTTATCAATAATGAATTCGTTCCTTCAGTCTCCGGCAGCACATGGGTTTCTGAAAATCCATCCAGCGGCGAAACTCTAGCCACCGTATCTGCAGCTCAGGTGGAGGATGTTGAACTTGCCTTTCAGGCGGCCAAGAAGGCATTTCATGGACCTTGGCGTTCCACCGAAGCCGCAACCAAGGGAAATCTTCTCAGGCGCTTGGCGGATTTGATAGAGAGAGACACGGAAGAATTTATCGCTCTTGAAGGTATCGATGCTGGCGTGCTACGTGGCGACTCCAGCTTCCTACATTTGCCGAATGCAATTGCGACCCTGCGCTACTTTGCAGGGTGGGCTGACAAGATATCTGGTCACTCAATGAAGACGACACTGGGGTTCGCATACACCCAACGTGAACCTTTTGGTGTTTGCGCCGCCATCACGCCTTGGAATGCACCGCTGTAAGTGAACCCACCCGCCCGCCGAACCATTTAGTTTCTTTTGCTGAAGCCGTTCAAGCATGATTATGATTTGGAAGCTGGCACCAGCTATTGCAGCCGGAAACACGTTAATCATCAAAACTCCCGAGGCTGCTCCTTTGGTGGGCCAGAAACTTGCCGCCCTAGTTCTTGAAGCCGGATTTCCTCCAGGCGTTGTCAACATCCTGTGCGGCGAGGGGAGCGTAGCGGGCAAGGCCCTTTCAGAGCATCATGGAATTCGCAAGATTTCATTCACAGGGAGCACGGCCGTCGGCAGACAAATCATGAAGGCCGCAGCCAGCTCGAACCTGAAGAAGGTGTCGCTTGAATTGGGCGGCAAGGGGCCCTCAATCGTTTTTGGGGATGCTGACATGGACAACGCGCTGTTCTGGACTACTCTTGGCTTCACAGCCCACAATGGCCAAATTTGCGTAGCAGGCTCGCGCATTTACGTCCAAGATTCCATATACGAAGAATTTTTGGCTAAATTCTCCGAGAAGCTTGCAGGCCCAGCAGTTCATGGCAGCCCCTTGGACGAAAAGACGACCAAGGGTCCCCTGATCAACAATGCTCAATACACGAGAGTGCTTGGTCATATCAGCAAGGCAAAGCAAGAGGGACTCAGATTGCTGTTTGGTGGAGAGAGCCTTGACAGCAAAGGCTACTTTATCGCCAACACGGCGTTTGCCGATGTTCCTGAGAATGCGTCACTGATGCGAGAAGAGGTTTTTGGGCCAGTTGCGGTAGGTTTTTGCAGATTTTCTTCTACACTTGTTGGTAACTAACTATGCACAAAGGCGATATCAAAGTTTCATTCCGAGGAAGAGGTCATCGAAAAGGCCAACGCTCTCGAATACGGTCTGAGCGCCGCAGTCTTTACAAATGACATTAGCCGCGGGTATAGGGTCTCATCAGCCATTGAATCCGGCCAAGTCATGATCAATTCCTGGGGTACCTTGGACGTCAATGTGCCATTTGGGGGCATTAAGGAATCAGGGTTCGGTCGAGAATTTGGAGAGGCTGCACTAGATGACTGGACATTCACCAAGGCGGTGAAACTGCATGTGCTCAAGAATTGATGAGTCACCAAGCATCTTAAAGTATAAAGGCTTACGAAATCTAAACTCATCTACTGCGTCACGTATCTGGGAGGGGTTCTCAGATAGTAGTCAATCAGATAGCGAATAAGCCGCAGTTGATTACCACAATGGCTCATTGGCCGCTTGAGATACGAATTACCGTCCAGTGACGTCTCGGAATAAATTCCCCTAGCAGCTGAATCAACATGTGACGTTATTTAAAAGCGAAAACGCAGCCAGATGTGTGGAATCTTCACGGAGTTAAAGGGTTTGATAGCAAGGATTCCGCTCGTCGCCAGGAACTCGGAATCGGAAGCAAGCACAGGAATTCCGGGCTGTGCTGCAGCCTCCTTGTTCGGCTAACTAAGGAGGCGCCCCCTCGATAGCTGCCCCAGCCAATAAGCCTCCGATCAATTACTCCAGACTTTCTGAGCACGGACGCTACGCTACGCTCTCCAGAACAATGTGGGGTAGATTGGATGTACATTCTTGTTTCTACGGGGTAATAGCTTCCACTATCGGGATGGCTGGTAGGCCTAATCTGTGCAATGTGTTGCGCCCTAGAAACTACATTTGTCGCGCATTTCCGGTCTCTCTTTGCCTTCTTCAACGTTTCGCCTTCTTGGATAAAACAGTGATCCAGCTGGCAACACTTTTCAAATCACCATGTCATCACAAGATTTCCCACTGAGCAGCTCTCACAAGCACCAACAAAAAGATATGGATGACTACTCTATTGAGGGCGCCAGCATGGCACAGCAGGTCATCACCAGGAGCGATGAGATACGTCTGCAGGAAATGGGCCATGAGCAGCAGCTCGCCCGAAGATTTTCTATGCCTGCGCTGCTGGCGCTATGCTTGTCCTTGATGGCAACGTGGGAAGCTTTGTCGAGTTACATTGCTCCTGTCCTTGTTTCCGGAGGGGCCCCTTGTCTGTTTTACAACTAGTAAGTCATTAGTATTGTAGGCTTGCTACTTCCTGCTAACATGTATGATTTAGTATATTGGCATTCATCGGCTCTGTCTGCATCGTTTGCTCACTTGGAGAAATTGCGTCCATCTACCCGACCGCCGGAGGTAAGCCCGAATTATGATGATATAGTTGATATTCCCCTGGGAATGGATAAAACTAACACGAGACTATATAGGCCAATATCACTGGGTTGCGGCTCTCTGTCCGACTGGGCATCGACGCATCTCATCGTGGATGACGGGTTGGATTTCTGTTGGTGGCCAAACGGTCTTGACCACCTCTGCTGCCTTTGCTGGAGGCCTTGGATGCCAGGCACTCATCACCTTGAACCACTCCTCGTATGATCCGAAGCCATGGCACGGTGTGCTTTTCTTCTGGGCTATTGTGGCGTATTCGATGGTGGTGAACGTCTGGTTGATCAAACTGCTGCCAAGCCACAACCTTGCCGCTGGTAAATTCTATCCTTTCTCAACCCCCATCGATTACATGACTGACCCATAAACAGGAGTAATACATGTTGTTGGTTTTGTGGCAATCATCATCGTTCTTCTGGTGACAGCTGAGAAGCATTCGGCCGAATATGTGTTTACAGAGTTTACCAACAGCAGTGGCTGGAACAATGGTGTATCTTGGCTCATCGGCCTACAGAGTGCGGTATATCCCCTCCTTGGGTAAGTCTATTCCAAGTACACATCTTCCGACTAATACTCACGCTATCCACAGATATGACGCTGCGTGTCACTTGGCTGAGGAGCTTCCACATGCTAGTCGCAATGTTCCTTTAGCCATGATTGGCACCATTGTCATCAACGGCCTTATTGGTCTTGCCTATACCATCATTCTTCTCTTTTGCTCCGGCGGCCTTTCGGACCTGCTCAGCACCCCCACTGGCTTCCCTTTTATGCAAATCTACCTATCCGCTACCAAGTCCCAGGTCGGAGCGACACTGATGTCACTTCCGGTAATCTTCATTGCTACTGCGGCCAGCGTAGCCGGCACAGCGTCTACCTCCCGTACCCTTTGGGCGTTTGCTCGAGACAAGGCGACTCCGTTTGATCGCCAGATCAGCGCCGTCAGCTCAAAGATGGAGGTTCCCGTCTTGGCCATCGTAATCGTCTCTGTCTTGCAGGGCCTCGTGGGTCTCCTCTATCTTGGCAACTCCACAGCCTTGAATGCCGTTCTTTCCATGGCCATTATTGGCATGTACATCACCTACGGACTGCCAATCGTCTTCATGCTGTCGGCCCGCAGCAAGATTCCCAAGGCCGCCTTTGGCCCGTTCCGCATGTACCCCATCATTGGCACCATTGTCAATGTTGTAAGCTTGGTCTTCATCACCGTTGTTGTCATTTTCAGCTGCTTCCCCACAAGCCTCCCCGTCACCCCGCGGAACATGCAGTACTCCACTGTCGTTTTGGCTGGTTGGATTGTGATTGGGATAGTTTATTACTTGTTTAGGGGCAAGAACAAGTTCCAGGTTCCTGCGACATTTTCTGTAACTCAATCGGTCACACCTGGGTCGGAAAAGGGTGCAGTTGTGATGTGATTGAGTTTCTGTCATGCTGAAGCCTAGCATGCTGCCGATACAGATTGAATGGTGGTGTATGGGCACAAAAAGTCGGACAGAACTTGGAAAGTGAAATATATGAATAGCGCTAGCCCTCACTTTAATAATATATGCTTGTTTTACCAAACAATTAAGATGCCCGAAAGCATAGCAACTGGAAATGACTAAAGGGCGATATGAACTACAAGTGCCAACGACCACGCCACTGACTGGCGAGTTCTGCTGAAAGGGTTGGCTTCGTTCAAATTGGCAATTGGAGAAGCGGAATTGTTTCACTTTGCCATTTGGGTAGCTCGAGGGATCGAATCAATCACATGCAACAGGGTACATTTTTTAAGGCGACTTCCACTAGCTGCTGACTGCAAATGTGGTATATCCGCCTGAATGTCTCAGAGTTTTGCGCCCTCTTATGCACGTCAGCTAGAATTGCAGAATTTGAATATCGAATGTAAGACTTTTTGTTAGGCCAGCTATGCTGCAATCTATATTGAGTTGAGCAGGCAGGAACTGTGTTTGACCAGTCGACGGTTTATGAAGTGCATGCCACATTTACAGAGCCACAACAGGCAGTACGGAGCTGACCGAGGAATGTGTCGCTCATGAAATCGGCCCGGGCTAGCGTTTCGGCGCATTACCAGGCTACCAAATCACCTCGAGACATTCTAACAATAACTGTTACATCGTTTTCTCGTAACCAGACTCTGGATGGGAGATACAGGGAGACGTAAACGTTCAACCCTGACAAGTTGCAGAAAGAAGCGTCCAGGTTCTGACCAGCAAGAGGCCTGTCTTTGTGAGATGAGATGGCCCAGTTTTGTGGGCATCTAATCTCAAGGGTTGCTTATGAACCGACCCGCCAGATTGCTTTTTCCTTCCATGTCGGCAGTTGACACAGTTCAACGTAATAGTGGTGATTGTGCCAAGCAAACGAGCGGGGAAATCTGATAGATGCTAAAACACAATAACGAACATGGCAGCTGAGCGTTGAATTCCAGTGTCGATGACATCTCAAGGTGGCTTGCCGAGGTCATTCTTCAGGTTCATGGCAATTGCATACAATGGACCCGGATGCTGATTCGCAAGCCTAACTGCATCTGCTTAGCTAGGGCAGCCCGGGACCTAGGGAGGCCCGTAGGCTGAGGGAAGGTTGTCCGTGGTGCTTGTTTTAGCGTTGAGATTTACATTACGCTGAGGGGAAGTCCAGTCACCTAACCCTCAATAGGCTAGCAATGTACCTGAGCCGCGGCTCCATCACCAATGTTTGTCTCACTGGGAAAAGAAAAACTTTTAACAATCTGTAAATCCAGGAGAATCCGCAGTTAGTAAAGGGATCGTGAGGTAGAGTATTTATAGTCAGACCTGGTCCCTGCTTTGTTTTCGTAGCCTGTTGTGGGAATCAGACAACTCTTCAATAATACACTACAACGAATCATGCACCTGTCTACTATTGCCGCCCTGGCTGGGCTTGTGTTGGTTGCGTCGGCTGGCCCAGCAGTGCCTGTTGATGTACAGAATATAAAAGGTCGATCGTGGACTCACAATGACTTTTCTTGCAAGCC
Source organism: Zarea fungicola (assembly GCA_900169235.1). Lineage (NCBI taxonomy): Eukaryota > Fungi > Ascomycota > Sordariomycetes > Hypocreales > Cordycipitaceae > Zarea > Zarea fungicola. The sequence continues at coordinate 30,378 of FWCC01000463.1, read as the reverse complement.
TAGTGCAGACCATCCCAATCCTGTTGTCCTCTTGCACGGCCTGGGAGCGACCTACTACGAGGATATCAACTTTCTCGAGGCATTCCTCCAGCACAAAGGCTTCTGCACGTTTTCTCTCACCTATGGCGCGTACGACGGTTTCCCATTCGTCGGCGGCTTGAAGCCGATTGACGACTCGTCCAAGGAGATTGCCGCTCTGATCAACGAGGTGCACAACAAGACGGGCGCCAGCAAGGTCGACCTGGTGGGCCACTCGGAGGGCGCCTTTCAGTCGCTGTACGTGCCAAAGTTCCGCGATGGTATCTCGGCGATTGTCGGCAACATTGTCGCCATTGCGCCGCCTACACATGGCACCACGTTTGCCAACCTCTGGAAGCTTGCACCGTTGCTTGGTCAGAACGCGCGCAAGGATATCGGCGACGTGCTGGAAAAGTTCGGATGCCACCCTTGCAACGAGATCAGCGTGGACGGACCGGGCATTGCAAAGCTCAACGACGGCAAGCCCATTGTCCAGCCGGGTAACAAGGTCACCATCATCATGTCCAAGTATGACGAGCTTGTCACGCCTGTCACGACGTCATTCGTTCACGAAGACGGTGTCAACAACATTTACGTCCAGGACTACTGCCCGCTGGACCCCGTCGGCCACATTGGCGAAGCCTATGACCCCAACGTGTGGGAGTTGGTGCTCAACTCGCTTGAGAACCAGGTCGGTCGCAAATTCTTTTGTTTAGCTGGTTTCCCTGGCAAATAAAGGACAAAGGGCCAACTATCCGCCAGCTCTATGTATATAAGAAAGAGGTTGTATAGCAATTTAAAAATTGAATTTAATTAACATGATTCCTGTTGATGTCGCCGTGCTTGGAAATCATGGTGCTGCTGTCACCGGAATAATCGCAAGGATGATTCCGTCATAGTATTTGTGTCGAGGGATGACCGAATGGCGAATGCAAGAATGGTCATGGTTTGGCTGTTGAACCAGGGATATGATTTGTTTTTTGCATGGTGGCCAAGACTCCTCTGCAGAGCAGTGAGTGGGATGGCCTTTTGGTTACATCGCCTTGCAGAATCAAGTTTGCAGCTTCCAATTATGGCAGGACCAGGTTGGGTATAATTCAAGTATAAAGTGCTCCAAGGATGGATCAATTGTCGTCAACAAGGTCTTTAGATTTCTCCCATACTTGTCCTTTGCTGTCGAAAAAGACAGAAACCATGAAGTTCCTCAGCGGATCAGTCCTGAGCCTGCTAGCCACAGTGGCGATACCCGCTGCACACTGTGCTGAGCCACTGTCCTTGAACAATGGCAGAAGCCTCACAGTTGAAAAAGCACCAGACTTTGTTCGGCCCTACGTCCTTCCGCGATTCTATGGTCATGCCATCCGGCTCACAAAGACGCAAACCATTACCTTTTCCATCACGGCCAACTCATCGGGCGGTGCCTTTTCGCTGGTGCAGCACAATGGCAAGGTCACCGGCTGGCTGAATGCGCGCCCTCACACGCACCACAAGTATCACGAGCACTTTTACTGCTCCCGCGGCCGCGTAGAGCTCTGGACGCAGAAGAACGCGACCGACGGCCACCACGAGGGGCGCATCGCCAGCTTTGGCGACTACGGCAACGTGCCGCCCGGCACCATTCACACCTTTCAGCTGGTCGACCCGGACACACAGCTCACGCACGCGTTCCACCCCGGCGGCTTTGAGAAGCTGTTTGACGTCGTCAGCGGCGGCGACTACTCGTCGGACGTGCACGCACCTTATGTGCCCGATCCCGTGGACGAGCAGCCGTTTGGGCCCATGACGCCCGACACGGCCAAGATGTTTGCGCCTCTGGATCTCTTTGCCGTGCCCGAGAACGAGTTCATCCCCCGTCGCGACTTTGTCAATGGCACGGCGAGCGACGAGCAGCTCAACTGGCACAATGGCACGAACGAGCTGCCCACCGACGCCACGGAGCCCTACTTTGTCGCGCACAACTACGGCCCCAAGTTTCTCAACACGGATATCGGGTACAAGGTCATCCAGCCCATTGCGACGGTCGATAATTCGCACACTGGCAACTTTACCATGGGCACCATTACGCTATCTGCTAGACGGGACAATGAGACGGAGTCGCGCGTCACGCTGACCAACCATTTGGGAATCCAGATGAATGATGGGCAGCTCGTACTCCAGGTTCAGGGCTACAAGACGGCGTACCTCCTCCAAGGCGATGTTGCTTTTATTCCTGCACACACGCCATTCAGCTACTATGCGACTGTTCCTTTGACCAAGTTTTTGTATCTCAATGCTGGGCCACATGGTCTTGAGTATGATCTGTTGAAGCGAAGTGTGTCGTGGGGTTTCCCTTCATATCCTATTGAGGCTGGTTTCAAGGCTGTGCCTTAGAAGAAGCAAATTGAGGGCGAGATACTGTCGCTGCGTCGAAAAGTGAATTGTATCATGGTTTCTTATATAGATTCATGTACCGGATATAAGCAATGGCTAAAAGAAATAAATAAAAATAAACCGCTACATGATGTATGCTTGCACTGACAACGCCTAAATCAAAGACCCAATCAAAACAACCAATTCAAAACACGCTTCGCTTTGCCCTTCCAGCCTGGCAGGTAGTCGTCTTCTTCCGACTCGGCCGTGTACACATCCGTCTCGAAATCCATCTCGTGCGCCTTGACGAATTTTGTTCTTTTATACAGCTTCCATCCGAGGAACATGATGAGCATGACGGGCAGTTCAATGTACAGACTGACAAAGTCGACCGCATGGAACCCGTCCTTGAACGAGGTCCATCCCTGGACGAGGACGAGGAAGCTGTTGAGAATGACAGAGAACCAGGGTCCCCAGGGGTACGTCCAGTTTTTGAACGGGAGCAGGTGGGTTTTGCCTTGGGCGGCGAGACCGGTGCGGAAGCGAATGGAGGCGATGCCGATGGCGATCCAGCTGAGCTGGTTGGACACACCGACGATGCTGAAACATGTTAGCTTTTCTTCAATTCACAATTTACTACGTATTTTCTCAGCGGACTCACTTTTGCAGCCAGTTCCACAGCTCGCCGGCACCGATGAAGCTGGAGCCAAAGCACAGCCCAGCAATCAGACTGGTAGCCAGGACAGACACCCACGGGACCTGGCCCCTGTTGAGCTTTCCAAAGACGCGGGGCGCATGCCCTTGCATCGCCAGCGTGTACAGGAGCCTCGATCCGGCAAAGAGGGCGTGGTTCCCCGCCGACAGGACGCTCGTGAGCACCACGCCATTGATAATGCTGCCCGCGACTTTTGCGCCCGCCATCTGGAAGACGAGGGTAAAGGGCGAAGTGCGCGAGCTCTTGCTGGCGATGCCCTTTTGGTTGTACGGCACGTTGAGGCCGATGAGGAGGACGGCGAGGATGTAAAAGAGGAGGATGCGCCAAAACACATTCTTGACCACACGCGGCATGTTCTTGGCCGGGTTCTTGGTCTCGCCCGCGGTAATGGCAATCGACTCGGTGCCGCCATAGGCAAACGAGGCCGTGACAAAGACGGACGCGAAGCCGCCGATGCCGCCGACAAAGGGCGCGCCGGGAATGTGCCAGTTGGAGCCGCCAATGTAGTGGTGGTCCGTGTTGCCGCCGGCGTTGACGGCGATGCCGACAAAGATGAAGGCGATGATGGTGATGATCTTGAGCAGGCTCAGCCAGTACTCGAGCTCGCCGTAGGCGCGCACGGTGATGATGTTGGCGGCGATGAGAACGGCCCAGAAGATGAGGCTGAAGGCGTAGCCGGGGAAGTTTGTGTTCCAGTACTCGAGGAGGAGCTGCAGGGCGACGAGGTCGGCCGCGGTCGAGACGGCGTCGTTGAACCAGTAGTTCCAGGTGAGGGCGAAACCAAAAGCGTCGTCGACAAATCGACTAAAAAACAATTAGTCAGATTTGGTAATTTTACTTCATTTTCTTTTTTAGTTTTTTTTCCCCAATCGCCTTGGCAGGGTTTGCCAAGTCGGGAGGTTCAAGTGGCGTTGTCTTGTCTTGTCTTGTCTTCTTACCTAGCAAATGTGCAGAAGCTACCAGCAACGGGAATAAAGGCAGACATTTCGCCAAGCGACAGCATCGTGATGAACACAATCGCACCGACAATCGCATAGCAGATGAGCATGGACGCCGGGCCGCCGGTCGCGAGCGACTTGCCGGTGCCCAGGAAGAGACCAGTGCCAATGGTGCCGCCAATGGCAATCATCTGCACTTGGCGGGCGGAGAGGGCGCGCCGCAGCCGGTCCTGCTCGACATGGCCCTCTGCAATGTCGACGCGCTGCGGGAACCCTTCAAGGTCGGCGTCGTTGCCAAACTTGCTCTTGCCGTGGAGGTCCTTTTCGGGCGTGGGCGACTCGCCGCCGCTGCCCGCGCTGGAAGTCCACTTCATCTCAGTTCGGGGGCTTGATCGATGGCGCTGATGTGGCTGGCAGTGCCCGCTGAAGAGATTTGGTAGCCAGCGATAAGGTTAACAAGGTACGGTATGTCGCGAGCCAAGTGCCAAGGACAGGAACGGCGCAGCAAAGGAGGAAACAGGCAGAAGCAAAGGTATAAGTAGGAGAAGAGAACGGATCTTCTTTCCAGGTTTCTAGAAGCAAGAGCACACGAGCTGACCAAGAAAAAACGGAACTAATAAGGTCTTGGACCAGCTAGGGCGGACAGACACGGTGACAGTGACCGAATATGCGGAGTAGTCAGTCCCCTGGTTCGGCCACGCACCGGTCGCATACATAATAAGCGGGGAGAAAGTGGGAAGAGCTTCTCGAATTGGGGAATCCTCAGCAGCGCTAGAGGATTGCGTGCTTGACAGAAATTTTGCTAGGTTGGGAGGATGGAGCGCAAGTCACGCAACAATGTAGATTCGCAAATTGTGGCTAGGAGCTCAATCTCACCTTGGTGCTTTTGGAATCAACTAGTTGAAGGCGTCATTCCGGCATGCAATGTAACTGGAGGAATTTGCTGCTTGTGTGGATGTCAAGCTTTGTTTGGTGGCTCACCTTAATTTTGACTTACACGGAGCGCGGGGCGAGCTGTCAGCACTGAAGCCATCTCACCGAACAGACAGCATTAAAGTCTATCGTCCATCACAAGAATACATCACAACGCATACTTGTAATGTAACATATCTTGTATTGTATGCCCACATCTGCCACGCGCCCAAGAACAGTCTCTGTGGGCTGACCGAGTGTCAACGCCGGTACCAAGTCCTTTCCATCCCGAGTTCGGAACCGCCGTGGTGTCCCCCACAGTTAGCCGGGAGCCCCTGTCGAAACCACAGCGTGGCTTGGAACGGCAATTCACAGTGGCCAACTTGTAGGTAGGAGTGCGTCGTCCAGGCCTTCGGCCGTCGGTGGGTTGCACTGTACCCAGTAAGCCGACCGAGATCCTGCTAATGCGTCGTTGGGTTTCAACCGTCTCGTCCCAGATGTACTCTACCGTGGAAAGGTAATCGTGATTGCAGGGGACATGAACGCAACACGTTTATTCCACAAAAGCTGACACAATCTTGACCTTTACCCACGCACCATGTTTACGTTACAGGGCGCGCAGGAGGAGAGGTTTCTCACTTCCTACAAGACAGCCAAGTGTAGGATTTTTGGGCTCGCCAGCATGCTCCGAGTCCAGCCACTCAGTTCACGGCTCACTCTGTTTAGATATAGGTATTGACTTATATAGGATTGACTTGCAGCACGAGAATATTGTGGTTTCCTGATTCGGCACGAATTGTACCACTTTTCGCACCAAAGTCAGGATTAAGCCTCGTCCTGTCCCGCCTTCCCAACGCCACAAGCGCGGCCCCGAGGAACGCGGTCCTCGGCATGTCGCAGCAAGCTTATTTGCTGCACCAATTGAATTATTTTTCCCAGTTCATGGCAGATGATTGGTTAAGAAATCGTACATATTGTCAGCTCTGTATACCGGGCACGGCGTTTGTCTACACATTAATCCACCGCTTGCCGCGAGGAATTACGACATTCAATTGACTGTCGCTTGTCTAGAATGACCAGGCCCTTTGTGTCGCGGGGTCCAGGTCACCGCATGAACCATGATTGCGATGCCTCTCATCTGCACGAAGCACACTGAAGTCTTTTGCTTACCTGTGTTAGTCCACGCTAGGGGACGGCTCCATTGACCGGTAGGAGGCCGCAGCATTCTCTATTCGTAGCATTACAAGACACGGCCAGTAAGGTGGTCTTTGGTGGTTTGCAACGACAACCAAGAGCCGGAGCTATGTGGGAGCGCCGAGGGAAACTCCGTCCAGCTCATACCAAAAGTAACTACTGGTAGTCCCTAACGTCTGAAGTCAAGGCAGGTAGTAATATGGATTTATTCATATGAAATCGAGATTTCCGTCATGATCCAGGACCAGGGAACTTTCCCTTTAGTTGGGTAGTTGGTGACCCAGAGATCGAACTGGGTCATCGCCAAGCACTAAGCTACTGCTTATTCTTTTTATCTGACTACTGGTATAGCTAGCCTTCCCAGGCTGTCTCACTTGCCATCTCATCTGAGCAAAGACAAGAAGAGCCAGATTAAACTGCGTTATCAACGTAACATAATCGTATTTGTACCAATCACACACCCGGAATTAAAACAGCCACCAGATCGGTCGAGGGCCACTAATGTCCGACGGGCTTACTCTGGTTTTATCACGTGTAATAAGCCGAACCATGTTCACCCCACGATCTCAACTTGATGCGATTAATCATCAAAGTTGAAACTGTAAATATTTTCAACGAGTAATTGACGGTCGCAAGGAATAGATTGACAGTCGCAAAGGAATAAAGAAGTGAAAATGGCCAAGGTAGCGATTCTGATGGCCGACTATGGGCATGATCCCAGTGGTACGTCTTACAATGCACTCGATTCTGAAAAGCTCCCAAGCTAACAAGTTTGCAATGAACAGAGACGGCAGTTCCCTTTACCGCGTTCAAGGATGCAGGGTATACCATCACCATTGTGACGGAGCAAGGCGCCGTCCCCGCGTGCGACGCCAAGATGCTCGAGGGCATCACGCAGCTCCTCCTCGGCGCCAAAAAGTCTGTCGTCTCGCAGTACAAGCAAATGACCCAAACGCCCGAATGGCAGTCCCCCCAATCCTGGACCGCGCCCAGCTTCTCCCTCGACGCGTACGACCTCGTGTTTTTCCCCGGCGGCCACGAAAAGGGCGTGCGGCAGGTCATTGACTCTCCCATTGTTCACCGCCTTGTAGCCGATTACTTCCCCAAGACCAGGAAGCCATCCACCAAAGTCGTGGGCGCCGTCTGCCACGGCGTCATGGTCCTGTCCGAGTCCAAGGAGAACGGGGAGAACGGGGAGAACGGGACGGGAAGAAGCGTGCTGCATGGGGCCACCACCACGGCGCTGCCCACGCGCTTCGAGCAGCTCGCCTTCTGGGGCACCCGTCTTTTCCTGGGCGACTACTACAAGACGTACGGCGCGTGCAGCGAGAATGTGGAGGAGGCCGTGACCAAGGTGCTGGCCAGCCCAAAGGATTTCAAGAACAGCCTGGCGCCGACGCCGTTTGTGGTCGAGGACGAGACGTTCAACTATGTCAGCGCGCGATTCCCTGGTGATGTGGATTTGCTGGGTGAGAAGCTGGTGGCACTGGTTAATCAGTGCAAGGCATAAGTGCAAAGCGGCATGAGGGATATCTGGGACGAATCCCAGTAGAATTATGAGAGTAATTTGTAATAAAAACCTGACTTATTTGATAGCCAATTCTATATGAAAAATAAACAGAGAAGCCGTAAAAAGAAGTGAAACAAGTGAAACAAGTGAAACAAGTGAAAAGAAGTGAAAAGAAAAACAAGGCCAAGAAAAACGCCAATGAGTGATATGTCCACCTAGTCAACAAAAGAAAGAAAAAACAACTCCAGTTTTATAATACAAAAGTAAAAGTTAAAAGCACGCTTTTCAAACGCCCTCTGATCCCTCCAATGAATATGCAAATGCAAATGCAAAATGCCGGGATAATGTAAAATACAAGAAAAACATGGCCTTTAAGACATGGCCTTGGAACATGGCCTTGAACATGGCCTTAGAAGGCTATGCAGGGGCGTAGCGCCAACGACGAGCATTATCCTCAACCCACCAGCGAGTGACAAAGGCGGCTTCGTCAACCCAGTTGGCAGCGGCTTCACCGGATGCCTTCTTGACCTTGTTGAGAAACTTGGGATAGCCAAAGTCGACAACGGGGTTGTTTTCGTGGGCATCGACAGTGGTGTCTGTGAATCGCCATTCGATATCGGCGACAATCGGGACGACGATGCGCCAGTGGGGGTGGCGGGCATCGCGGACGGAGAGGGTGGCGCGGCCGGGGTTCATGACGGTGAATTGCCAGCCGCCCATGTCGGGGTTTTCGGGATGGCTGTGCAAGGGCCGGATGAGAGACTGTCCCTCATAGTTCTTGACAAGATCACGGGCGGCGGTGGTGTGAGCCTCGTTGAGGGAGCCGGTTTCAATGAGCAAATCGAGAATGGTGGGCAGAATCATGTTGGAGTTGACCACGTCATTGACATCGACGGGCGGCAGGGCAGGGTGTGAGAGCACCAGAGGGACGTGAAAGTTGCCAATGTTGGGCTGGTAGTAGGGAGTGACGGCATTGTTTTCGGCAATGGAGAGGCCATGATCTCCGACATAGATGATTAGTGTCTCGTTGGCAGCACCCGTCTCGTCGAGAATGTCGAGAATCTTGCCGAGCCAACGGTCGACAAAGCCGGCAGCATTGGTGTAGCCGGAGAGGTCCTGCAGGCTGGCCTCCTCAGTGAGTCTGACCGAGGGCTCATCCTTGGGCAGAGCAAAGGGGTGATGGGCGGTGCTGGTCAAGTGGGAGAGGAAGACACGCTCGTTGTTCTTCTTGGCCGAGGCAAAGGCGTCCTTGACGTACTTTTCAATGGCGTACTCGGGCATGCCATAGTAGTTGATGTCCTCAATGTCGGTTTTGCCAAACTTGGCTTCGTCGGAGCGAAGATACTCCGAGTAGATAAACTTTTCGCGCGGGTAGCCGAGGACGGGCATGAGCTGATCCTGCTTGTCAAACGAGTTTGTGACGGACTGCATAAACAAGGAGTTCCATTTGTAGGACTTGAAGTTATCTTGCGATTTGCCTTGAGCGTCGTTTCCAATGATATTGAAGGCATTGAAGATCTGGGGGAGACAGGGCTGATAGACGTGGCTGAGATACTCTTGATTCATGTCGGCGACGAGAGGGGTGATGCCGCATAGAGTGCCTGGGAGGCTCTTGAGAGTATATGTTCCGGTGGTGTGGCAGTTGTTGACATTGATACCGCCGCGGCGGGGCTGGGCGGGGTGGTCAAAGCCGTCGTCGTAGTCGCCGGTGATGAGATTGGCATTGGGTGTCAAGGTGGCAAGGCGCTGCTGGGCGGCTTCGGGCAGAGACTTGTTTTGGAAGGAGTTTTGAAGCTTGTCCCAGATGAAGCCGCCCTTTTTGATGGGGAAGACATCTTTGCGGGTGCTCTCGAGCTTGATGAGCATGATGTTGCGAATGGGAACGTCGTGAAGCATGTCGCGGAGGGGCTGGAGGAGAGGGTCGTCGAGATTTGAGATTTTGAGAGGATCGGCGTCGGGGTTGTAGTGCTCCTTGTTCTGCTGCCAGTCCTGGAAGCCAGGCAGCTCGACATCCTTGGGCAGCCAGTTGAAGGGAACGGGATCAGTCAGGGCCGTCATGTTTTCGTAGTTGAACTTTTGGCCGTGGTAGGACAGCAGGTTGGCGAGATTGGGCGAAGCATGGGCAAAGTCCATAAAGGGGACAAGCGGCAATGTCCAGGACATGAAGACGACCGAGGTTTCATCGGGACGTGTGGCATATGAAATGAGCTGGGCGAAAATGGCAGCAGCCACGACGAGGTTGAGGGCCAGGCGGAGAAGGGCGCTGCGGCGGCTGGGCGGGGTGGCAGCCTTTGGTTCGGGGGCGCCCATCTCATCGTCGGTATAGTGCTGCGGCATGCCACCTTCAGCGTCGTGTTGGGGCACGTTGTCGTACTTGAAGGCGGAGGCGGTTTTGCGGCCGGGGGAGAATCGCGAGTAGATGAAGGTGAAGGGGAACTTGATCATGTCAATGGCAGCCGTGGCAAATAGGTAGCAAATATCCTGGAGGAGCCAGCTGGCAACAAGGATGGCAGCGAGGGTGACGCAGAGAGAGAAGAGACCGGCGAGCAGGGTGCTCCAGGAGGAGGAGTCGCCGGCGAGAGCGACATTGCGCCAGTGGAGTTCATTGCCTGCGACGGCGAAGAAGGAGATGCTGATGCAGGCGAGAGCCAGGACAAGCAGGACGAGGAAGGATGATATGGCGGTACCAATGACGGCGAGCCAGGGGCCGTGGGCGAAGAGCAGGAGCCGAATCAGCAAGAGGAGAATCGAGTCCTGGAAAAAGAAGGAGGGGCCCCATTGCAGCAGGTCGGTTGGTGAGAGGGCGTCGAGATGGGCATCAATGTGGACGGCCTTGGCGGCTATGACGCTGACGACGGCGAGGGCAAAGACATAGCGGCGGTTGGCGAATCGCGAGATGAATGTGGCGAGCAGACGGCGTACGCGGTCCATGGTGGCACGCGCAGCGGGGGTTTGGGGTCGACAGTGACGGCGTTTGGAGTTCAGTGACGTTGAATGGCGATGGCAACAAGCGGTGTTGTAGAGTGGCCTCGTGGCGTGGTTTGTTTCGAAATGACGGAAAAGACGACAAGAGAGACGGGGACGAAGACGAAAACTAGGCGAGAAGCGCAAGACGGGATGAGACTATGAAATCACTCTTGGTCATGCCGGCGATGAAGCAGGAAAAGAAAAAAGGAATGAATGAGCATGAGAAACGAAACAAGTGATGGTGGCCGTTTGCTGAGCAGATCAAGAGCCACCAAGTAACAAGTTGCTCCAGTTAACCAGTAAGCCAGTAGCAACTAGTCTCAACTACTGGTAAAACTTACCCATCCCCCCAGCACCTAGCAAGTTGGCAAGGTACAGCTTCTAGGGGTGGAGGCAGAAACGGCTCAATGTTGCCGGTAGGATTTGCGGGTACATGATGCCGGGTGTGAGATGGAAAAGATAGCCAGTCAACCAGTGCACGGTAGGCGGGCAGCGCTAGCTCACTTGGGCGCGACCAATTGCCTGAATAAACATGGTCTCGCAATCTCGGTAGCGAATAATGATTAGCAGGCCAAAAGTAATGGGGAAGACAATGGAGACGAATGGAGAAGAGAGAGGAGAATGGGACGCGGCTGAGGCGGGATGGAGGCTGGTCGTGTGACTGCCCGACTCTGATTGGTGGAGAGCTGGGCGGTTGCATGTGGCGCAAATGGGGCGCATGCAAGCCTCGCCACTGAATAGGCAAATAGGCAATCCTTTCGACCTTGTATTAATTAAATCATTTCCCTCACTGAAGTAATATAGTACTATGCACGTCTTACCCATCATTTACTGGGACTTGCATCAGCAAAGAAAAAAGAAAGGCCTACGGCGGACAGTGTCAAAGTGTCTACAGTGACGAGGCACTCATCATCCCTGACGCGTCGTTGTGGCAATCTCTGCCACTTCCGTCCATGATTGCCATTTCCCCTGTTTTATTTCTGCTAGCGCTCAACTCTTACAAAGCTGATCGCAAATGTGTGACTTGATGCCACTTTGGGACAACGGTGCGCGATGGGGGACTCGGAGACGCCATCAAGCCATGTGGGTGGATGCACTCGGGCGGCCACAACGTCTTTTGCCCACTGTAACAAAGCCTGTGCCCCCTGCATGATATTGTACAGGCAACAAGCAAACAGGTAGGCAAGTAGGCTACTGGGTATTTAGGTACTGTGGAGTTTGGCCGGTCCCGAGAGATTAGGAGCGTCGGGCGAAAACCGCAATTTTTGCTCATTGCCATTTTCGGACTCTGTACCGAGTACATCCCACTTGGACCCATTCGCTAGCTACTTCTGGTACTCTATACACCGACTCCCTCCATCTCCTCAACTCGGCTTATCCGTGTCCACGGAACGTCTCTGCAATTGCATTGTCGGATGCTTAATCTCCGCTTGCCAACACTTGTGTATAAAAACAAAATGCGCAGGTCTTTGTCCGGAAATTCCGCCAAAATGCTCTGGAAATGCCGGTATTCCCACTGTCGCGTGCACGCTTCTCAGGCACCAACCACAAAGGAGAGCCGGACAGTAGGCCGACCTCAACTGTGACGCATCCCTGCTTCGCCAGTCGATCCGTACGGCGAAACAGGGGTAACCCGCTCTTTGATTGCCATCATCTCTCCAGCCCAGCCCATTTAAACTCACGATACCCATTTAATACACACACGGAGCACATTGCTCCATCAGCAACAAGGGATCTTTTTTGAGCATCTCTACTGGCTCATTATTTCTCGTCCGTGTCTACCACCCCTGTCAGCAACCACACCCATGCAAACCATCTTCATCAAGACAAGTGTGCAAGAAAGCTTGGCACTCACTTCAGCTCCCTGCCCCATAATCTTCCAAGATGAACCGTCTTCCTCACCAGCCCTATCCTCCAAGATGAACCGTCTTCCCACAAGCCCCATCATTGAAAAGCCCTTGCATCTTGGCCATGCCCTGCCACCAGCACACTTCTCTCTTGTCATCATTCAACGTTAATTCATGTCTCGTCATGACGTCCATCTGCAACTTCATCAATACTCCAGCTCATTCCGGCCCCTATTTTTCCAATTGCCTGTGCATCAGGCTGAATGCCAAGCCCATCTGGAAGCACCTTCACCTTGAACCTAGTCACCTAACTTATTACAAACAACTGTGCAGGGTCCCCCAGTCCCCACTCCTCATTACAAAAACTGTAGTTACTAGCTTGTACCAGTATCATCCTTGGTCCAATTAGGCAGCATCTGAACGAGACCTGCATCAACTACGGAGTAGTGGACGGTCTCTTTGTATCCCTTGTTTCCTCTCAGCCTTGATTTTAGCAAAGTGGAATTGCACATCCAACTATGAAACCCCTACAGTGAACAGGCATCTCACCGTCATCTCTCTCCAATTTGTCCCAATCGTCCCCAATTTTGCATCACCATACGCGCAGACCCCAGCTTTGCCCATTGTTTTGCACATCACGGTCCAGTTCTTTGCCTGTCCTGTCTCATATAACAGGCGCTGCTCTACCAGTTGCTACATTGTCTAGGAAAATTTAATTTAATTTAATTAAAAAAAAAACTACACAATAAAACGTCCACTTACTTGCCTTGCCTGCCGCTGGTAGGCACTACTAAGAGGGACAAGCGACACCACGAGGTGGATGCTAAAAAATCTCATTTTATTAAAATCAAATAAGCATCATATCAAGCATCTCACTGGCTTTCCAACTACACATCCAGGTATGCATTCACCACCAGGTTGACAAAGCATTACGGGGTGTAGATACTAATAATAAAGGTCTCACCCCCCGACGTTCTTGCTCCACACGTTGCATCACCCGCCCTGATCGTCCAACTCGCACCGCCTATCCTCCTCTCCTTTTCTCTTTCCAAACTGCATATCAACCAAAGTTATTTCTCCTTTTTATCCTTGTATTTTTCAAGAATTTTCTTTCTTGCTTTGTTGTGGAATTACAAATAAATCATCCCAAATATACACCACAGCCACTCTCTTTCGGGTATAGAAGTGGGACAATCAGTGGGAATATCAGGTCACCAGTAGCCCCATGACTGTCATCTTCTTGTACTTGGCCAGGTGCCTGCTAGCAAGTAGCAGAACCTCTAATCTTAACAGGCTGCGTAGCAGCTAGCCTGTAGGTTCACATTGCTACACTACATCTACGGTAATAGGAGGAGGTCCTGCATGTAGATATGTGCACGTTGTGATTTCCTATACTGCCTGCGGGTATTTCTCCAGCAGTTTCGTACCACGCCAATTATAGCTGTCTATGGTCTTGTTCCTCTTATCAAACCTTAACCTTGCCAAGGTGTTGTGCATGAAACCACGGCGAACCGAACCCGCCTCGCCATTCGCATACGCCACGCCCTGCTCCAACCAGCTTCGGCCCGTGGCGCGCCTCGTCAAGGCCTCCCATTTATACCCGTACAGATATGCCAGACCGAGAACGGAAAGCGTGACGGGCACGGCGACGGCCCAGTACAGGCTCGAGGACAGTGTCATGTCACGGACATCGGCCGTATTCATGCCAAAAAAGCCGGTGACAAAGGATCTGCGAGACCAGGGTTAATCAGTGTACACAATATCATCTTTACAGTTTATACTCACAGCGGCAAGAAAAAGAGCGTCACCAGGGTAAAGACGCGAATGGCTTTCCCGTGCCCTTCGTCCAGCACCTCGATGCTCTCAATCACCCTCTGCCGCAGGTCACCCATCCACTCCAGCATCACGGCCAGGTCTTCCGTCTCGCGCTGCCGGTCTCCCTTTGAGTCCAGGAGCACCTTGAGCTCCAGCGGGAACCGCACCTCCCTCTCCCGGTCCGTCACTCGAAACGAAAGCGGATCCATGGTGCGGATCGTGTTGTCGAGGCAGTGCAGCTGCAGCGCGCAGATGCTCTTGATCGCCCGCAGCTCGTCCTCGAGCGCGCGGATGGCCAGAAACGCTCGCCGCCGCGGATTGACGCTGGCGCTGAATTCGAGGGCACGGGCATGCTCTGTATACAGGGCCAGGAAGTCTAGCGACGTCGCCGCCTGCGTGCCCGCCGCTGCTGCTCCTGGTTGGGCCGACCTCTGCGTCGCGGTGCTGGCCTCTTTCTGGCCGAAATCGTCCGTCCAGGTCACCAGACTGCGCCTCGTGCCCCGGCGAAGAAGCTCCCCGCCGCCCCCGCCGCCGGCGGTGGTGCCAGCCATGCTCTCCATCATCACCCTGGACGACCCGGCGGCCCCGAGGCGAAAGACGCCCGTCTGCACGTTGGATATGAGCATCCCCGTGATGTACTCTGGGCCCACGGCGCCGAGCCGGACAGACTTGTGGTCCTTGGCCACGATGCTGAGGATCAGGTCCTGCTTGGCGCGCTCCAGGTAGGCCGTAACCCTGCCGACGAGGGTGATGCATTCCTTTTCCGCCTTGAATGCGCGCCGCGTCCACGTCTTTCCGTGGTCAAACTCTCTCATGCGGAGGACGACGACGCGCGCCTGCACGGTGAAGAGCGTCAGGATGCACTCAAACGAGTCGAGGAGGCTTCCCGGCAGCGCAGGCGTCGTCTCGGACGACGACGCGGCGTGGCTGCTGCGCGGCGGCGGCTCTTTGTGTCCGTTTGGTACGTGACCGTTGTGCGCCGTCTCGTCCTTGACAGCAGCAGCATGCCTACTACTACTACTGCCTCCTCCGTTCTCGCCATGATGGAGGCTACTATTCTTGGTCGTTGTCCCTCTGCTGTCGCGACGGTCACCCTCCCCAACACTCACCCGCGCCTGTATTCTAGGCCGAGCCACACTGAGGTGGAGCTCTCTGGAGAGTTCAGATATTTGCTTCAGATCCTCATTAAAGTCTTGCAGGTTGGCCAGCAGGTCGCTGAATTGTCTGTGCGTCCGGGGGTTGTCAATGTGCTGGAGCCAGACGATACAAGGGTCTTCGTGCGGCCTTTCTGGAATGGCATGCGACCTGGGGAATGCGCTGCTTGCGTGTAAATGCTCCAGGGCGTCGACCAGGCTATACTCCGTCTTGTCGCTACACGCCTGGCAATGGCCAGCAGAGCCACTCACTTCAGTGCGCTGGCAGTTGCCCCAGATTCTCCACGACTGTTTGCCATCCGAGTGCTGCATTCGCGCAGCGTGTTGAAGGTGCTAATATCCATGGAACCGTTAGTTAGATCCCGCGAGAGGTTGGACAGTATACTCATGACACGCACCCTAAACATCATATCCAGAGCGCCCCAGTACCGATCTAACACTTTCTTTACCTGCACTTGTCCAGCCATCTCCTGCAACGGCATAAAATGGCCCAGAATGGATTTGGACTGAGCAAATAAATCACAAATGGCAGTGTTGGCCTGTTCAACTGTGTTGACATACAGATGTTCCGCGTGATCAAAGGCGACAGCCGTGCCGTAATCCTTCTCGTCGGGGGACTGCTGCCTCCCATCCGTGGGCAATCCAGCAGCCCGTGTGAGACTTGAACCATCTGACCTAGAATCGATCGAATCCTGACTGGATTTCAAGTGCGGGGCTTCTCCCGTGAGAGCCTCGTATCGGCTACAGAGGCTATCCATAGAGCACTGGTAAGTTGCCGCATACACCTTGCAGTAGTGCTTGTTCTGCGCAAGTGACGTGTGAATCTGTCTGATCAGCCGAATCATGGTGCCATAGTTGCCCTCGTCGCTGTTGCTCTCCTCATGGCTCTTCGTCACTCGCCACCGGAGGAACGGCGTTGTGTGGCTGGCTTCAGTGTTCAACACCCCTTGTGTCGCCTTTACCTTGTCTGTCCAGGCCTGTGCTGAGGACCTTCGTCTCCTACGCTGCGTCCTTTGCTGTCCTTCTTCCATGTTACTGGTATTACCTGCACGCAGAGCCCGCTCTTTGTAACTGCTCGTACGAGCGGGCTCGGAGCCCCTTGATTGCCCCGTTAGTGACTCAAAATGGGAGGAGCTCTGCGCCCAAGTGGCAGAGGACTGCCTCATTGACGTTTCTCGAGTCTCACTGTCGCTTTCGGATGAGCTGAGCTGATATACACGGCTGCCTCTTCTCGTCACCGACTCGTCATTAATAACCTTGTACATCCACGGCTTAGCTGGAGATGAATGTGAATTGTCCCTGTGTCTAGCTCAATGTGTTAGCGTGATTGTCATGTATCCTCTGACATGTAGAGAAGTGATGGAATCCTTAGATGACGGTGATGAATCTCTACTACCGGCTCTTTTCAACTCAAATTCAGTCACTCACCTCGCTACAACTCTGGATCTGGAACTTATTGGAACAATGGCATCGTTCCGAGTGGGAGAGCCGTACGGAGAAACCGGTGCAGGAGAGCTCGTAAGCTGCTCTCGGAGAAGCGTTGGAGGCGGACGATAGCGTTGCATGGCGCCAGTTCTCGAGTTGAGACTGCGGGTGGATGCGAAGCTCCTCGTCCTTTGGCGATCCCTCCACGGACTGCCGGCCCTGTAAGTGCTCCTGCGCCTATTCCGGCTCCAGCTCCGGCTCCGGCTCCGGCTCCGGCTCCGAGGCGCACGATGGCTCCATGGGCTGCTGGTCCTGTAGGTGCTCCTGCGCTTACTCCAGCTCCTGGAACTGGGACGACGATAGCGCACCAGTTCCATTGAATATGAGCCTTTCCGAGACCTTTCACGATAGGGCTCCGCCGACTCCTCGCTCAGGAACCGAGGGTGTCTAGGCTCCAGGACAAGGTGAATGTCAGCGAGGTTTGTAGAAGCGTCCCCTAAAAGCTTGACCCAGAGCTCTGAAGTGACCTTGCTGGAGACACCTGGCCTATCTTGCAATATCTCGAATTCCGTTGCGTCGGTCAGGCTCATGATCTGAGCGTTGAGTTCCTGTAGTGCGAGGGTGAGCAGCTGCATGGGCACTATTTCTGGTCAGTCACTCGAGCGAAAACTCACGGCGAAGCTAACGTCATGCTTGACGTGAGAGTAGTACTCCTTGCGATAGAAATCGGTTATTCTAACGGTAACCAGCGGCCATGAGTCGCTGTCATCAATGATTATATTGTCCTTGCAAAGAGCCGACAAGGGCAGCTCACCCCAGGTAAGCAGAACCTCTGCAGATTCCTCGTGTTAGCACTCTGTGACGCGACAAGGCAAGACCAGCGCACGATGGCTACCTACCGGGTCCTATAAGTAAGCTTCGCATGCGGGCGACATGCATCATCTCCTTACCAAGCCACCGTTGCGTTTCCGATAGCACTTGTGTCGCAGTTCTGCGTCCAGGTGCATCGTACCCATGTTGCGAGCTCAGCAGCGTCTGCATGGAGTCGCTGCTTGGTTGCCCGGGCTGCCTTTCACGGAAGGCAAAGTAGGGTGTGGAGATGAATGTTACAGTTTTACGGTCCAGGGGGTCATACTCAGACTCGCCATCATAGCGAGCGACAATTGTTCTTGCCTGGGCATGTTTCGCCCTGCGCACAGGATCTCCATTTTGTGGCGAGACAACATCCAGCAGGCCAAGCGCAAGAGCACAATAGCCCTCTTCGATGAGCGGGCAGCACGAGATGAGGCTCTACCATATCTGGTCAGTGGATCGGCTGACGATGCGCGCAACACACGCCACTAGGGAGGAAGGGGGTTGGGGGCAACGAGCGAACCTTTACGGCGTTGATGACATCCGACGTATGCTGCACATGCCTTGCAGACATTCCTTCATCAGTCTCCGTCATTGACCAAATAGTTTCCTTGCTCGTGTTACTCACAGCCAATAGATTTGTCGCTGCTGCGGCGCGGCCACCCTGCCAAGCGCATCCTTTTGGCAGTAGAGCGTCACAGCACTCTTGCCTCCCTCGGTCGTAAAGCTCTCTGCCGCGTTGATCAAGACTAGTTCTGTTTCAACGCCATTGATGAATTCGAAATGCTTTTTATGCCACGCCCGGAGCATGCTAGGCCCATACTCCAGCGGTAAACCTTTTTTAGGGCCACGGTTCCCTTTCTGCCGGAACGTGACGCTTTGGGCAAGATTAGCAGCATTGTCATCCGGATCGACGGAGATGGGCGGTTTGTACAGGCGCGGAATAGTTCGACGCCGCTCCGGGGGAGTTGACGCACGACTTCTGCTGCGATCGCGCCATCTCCTCCGGCTCCGGCTGCGCGTGCGACTCCAGCTTCGGCTCGCCGGTCTGTCCCGGCGGCGGTCGCGGCTCCTGTACCTGGTCGGGCTGCGCTCCCGGATACGTATGTCCAGGCTGGCATCGTCGGCTTCCCTCTCCCACCTCTCTCTTTCCTGGTTTCCTCTAGAGCCGTACGCGGCTGGGTCGATTGAGTTGTCTCTGGAGGCTGGCGGGGAAGGCAGTGGCGAGTCAGATACGTAACGCTCCCAGCGTTCAAAGGAGTCACGGCGGGAGTGATCCTCATCCTGCCGGCGTCCTGGATGGATGTAGACAGGCCGCCGATCACGGCGAGACGATTGGCGGCGCGCAAACCTCACAGTATTCTTCCCTGCATAGGCGCTATCGCTGCTGCTGTGGTACGACGTTTGCCTGATGAAGCGACTGTCAGAATCCCAGTCGCCGCTGGAAACGGACGATGTTCTCCGCACATGGCTCTGCTCCGGAGCAGAAGATCTGAGGTAAGGCCGAGATTCTCTGCCTACGGCAGGTGTTTCGGGTGTATCGGCGTATTCAACGCCGAGGGGGCTGTATAATTCATTGTCCTCTGGAGGCTGGGGCGCTTGGCCGCGTGAAGACTATTCGTTGCGGGCACAAGTTAGTTACTGTATTACGAGAGTTTTGGCTCTGCCAGAAGCATTGGAGCTTCTCACATGGGTTTTCAAGCTGTCCGACCGATGACTCTCTGCACCAGAGTCATTGAGAAAGTTTTGCTTGTCTTCGTCCTCATGCCCATCGTCTCCCTCGCGTGTTGAAAAAGAAAGTTTTTCCGCGTTGCTGCCATTTGCTTCCGCAGGCCCACGAAGACCACCAAGTCCCGTGTCGTCAACGCTCGCCAGCTCTTCAAGTGTCTCGCGTCCAGTGCCAACTACATCTTGCGCTTCTTGTGCGTCCGGTTCGAACCTTCTTGTGCCATCGGACTCGTACTCCATTTTCCCACACACTCGGCAGCTTTCGCAATAGCATCATGATTTGGAAGGAACCCCTGGAGAAACTCACTGAACAGCCAGGCCCCTGTAGCCGCTGGCGAGCTGAGCTGACATGCATGTAGTGCCGATACTCGCCTGAATAGGTTTAGGCCTGCTGCAGTGTCACTCTAACACAGCCCGTCGCCAGCCCACCACAACAGTAGCTACAGGTACGCTCTTCGTAGTAGGTGTCAACTACAATTAAAAGGCAGATACGAGCTTTTAATCAAGTCGTGTCCACTTGACTAGTCGACTCATGTCCACGCAGCAGTGCTAGCCATGCTATGAACCAATTTTAGAATGCTAGATAGACTATGGAGTGGAGTTGGCCTCTTGTTACAAGTTGGCAGTCGGAGATAACGATTCTCGTGTCTAGACATTATCAACAAATCACAATCGCAATAACTACAGATAACCCCCTCCCGAGCGCGTGCCAATCACATCCCAGCAGAATCGCGGTACGCATAAATAAGCAATCGAACCCCGTTTAGAACCAGCCCATCATCGCCGAGCCTGATTTTGCTTTAAAGCAGCGAAAACTGCGCCAACCTTCAAAGCTTGAAGTGCCTTCCATAGTTTTTGAGCTAATGAGCAATAGGTTTCTTGCAGCAGGTAAGAGCCTGAACGAGCGTCGGTCTAGCTGAAGCCAATACTGTGTAGGTCGATACTTAAATTGTTTGACAATAACACCACTTTAACAGTCTCAAGGGCAATCACCGATTGACAAAAATATATAGCTTATGTAAGTGAATTGGAGCTTGCCTACTATTGATTCAACCGAACGTTTTGGCGATACGTTGCATCGCACGGAGAGACCTTCTCGCCTATGAGAATTACAACACAAGGACTACTTTTCCAATCTGCTTGCCTTGCCAAATGAAATCGATTGCTTCCTCAGCCTGATGGAATGGGAATACTTTATCAATGATATCATCCAGTGGGTTACGATCTGCTGATAGAGCCTCACATAGGTCCTCCATGTCGTACTTTGTTCCTAGATTTATACCTCTGGAGAATAATCAATAAATTGTTTAAAATATCGCAGAATATTCCCTGTCATGCCTTAGAATTACCCCCCTATCAATAATTGTAGGAATAAGCTCCTTCATTTGGTTTGGGTCTTGTTTGCCCAGGTATCCGACTTGGCTTACAATGCCGCCACGGCGCGTGCACTTGATGCTTTGAACCAACGAAGGCGTGCCACCATTCTCGACAACAATATCAACACCATTTCCATTGGTTAGATGCATGACGTCCTGGTGCCAATCGGGATTCGTGTAATTAACTGTCAAAACTTCCGGAATTGAATATCGCCCACGAATCTTGGCTAACTTTTCGTCACTTGACGAAGACAGGATGACTCTGGCACCTGCAGCCCGAGAAAGCTTGAGAGCAAACAGGGCAACTGCACCAGTTCCTGTGGCACTCATCGTTAACGAGTTCATCAACATTGCTAATAGTTTTTATTTATATTACTTATAAGATCTTTTAAGGCTAATTTTTTTTAAAGTAATATAGTTATAAATACTAAAGCTATTAAGGTATTTAGCTAAGGCATTATTTAGGAGCTAGATAAAGACCTAAAGGTCTAACCTTAGATAGGGCTAGGTATAGTTATTATCCCTAGTAACTATATTATTATAGTAGTATAGGTAGTAGTATAGGGTTTAGGTCTACTAGAAAAGAAAGAGGAAATAGTTAAAGTATAGCATTATTAATAGTAATATTATTATAGATTAAGACTATTAGGTATAAGGTAGATTTAATATTATAAAGAGTTTTATTTTAGAGTTTAATAAAACTATTTATAAAATATTTAGTAAAATAGTATTTAGGCTTAAATATAAACTACTTAAGAGTCTCCTTAAATAATTAATTATATAGATCTTATAATAAATTCTAATTAATCTCTCTTCTCTAATATAAAAAATATACTACTTACTATGTTGGGGCGAAAAACCGGCCAATTCCGAAGGCTCTAAGGAGCCTTCTCCTGAGTAGATGTAGATACCACGCTGACAACGCCTATTGTATTCCCATAGAGTCTTTATGCCTAGTTATATAGATAGAAGGCGCTAGGAGTACTCTACAAGGCAACTAAGTTTAGGGACTGTATGATTAGACAAGAACCTAGGCTTTATTGAATTTTTAAACTATTCTAATAAGGAGAATGCGTTAAAAATATTTAGGGTTAAGCGCGACATCTTAACTAGCTTCTAATATGGTAGGTAATGTGTCTTTAGCGTTAGAGAAGAGGAATTAATTAGAATTCATTATAGGATCTATATAATTAAATGCAGATAAACTTAACTTGGAAATTTATTTTTTATAATTAGGAAGAATAATGTATTATTCTTTTCTATAAAAATCTATAGCTAGTTAGTCTATATATAATTTAGTAGGTGGGGCTACCTAGTACTAA
This sequence comes from Zarea fungicola, assembly GCA_900169235.1. NCBI lineage: Eukaryota > Fungi > Ascomycota > Sordariomycetes > Hypocreales > Cordycipitaceae > Zarea > Zarea fungicola. The sequence continues at coordinate 8,256 of FWCC01000463.1, read as the reverse complement.
ATACAGCGTAGCTACTCCGTATAGTAGGGGGATAAAAGTCACGTAGTAAATCGCGTTGCGTTCCACTTACCACACCCCTCCTACACAACATACCAACTTTCAACCTAAATTATAGGCTAGCCATGGCTTAGAAGACTTCTAGAGTTAAATATAGTCCTTATAAGAGGACTAGGTCTTTAACTCTCTATTCAGCTAGCCTAAAGCCTATTACAATTAAAATTAAAATAGGTTTAAAGTCAACCTTGTTATATGGCATTATTGCGCACTACACAACCTAAAAGTCAGCTAAATCTTCGCTACACTCTAAAAGGCCACATATTATTTAAGAATGCAATAAAACTAATATCTTTTAACTTATTAAAGACGACCCTTTTATTAAAAACTAAGATCTTTTATATATAATCTAAATTAACTATTCTATAGTTATAGACTTTAAGAAGGTGGCTAATTAACTATAAGGTCTAATATAAGACTATAGTATAATAGCTAAAACTCTTACCTAACTATATAGCTAAAAGACTTAAATTTATAATAAAATATATTAATAAAGAAAGATAATTTTAGCAATATTAGATTTTTTCTAATAAGACCACTATTACATATAGATAGGGTAAATAAAAGTTATAAGTGTGGTATTATAATATAGGTCTAAACCTAACTATGACTTTTAACCACCATAACTTAACTAAAAAAATCACTAGGGTACTAGAATTTATAGAGAATATATCTAAGCTATTATAAAGCCTATATATTATTCTCAGATATTCTAGGCTAGAATTGTGTTTAATAAATAAATATCTTTAATACCGCTACTTATTGACCCTAAATCGCCTTATAGAGGCGTTAATAGGCGCTAAATTCTTAAATGCCTTGAAAAAAACCTTCTAATAATTACAAAACCTAGTAATATATTCGCTTAAGATAATGCCTTAATATATAAAGCGAAAATTATATAGGAATAGCTAGTTAAGTGGGCTAAGGATTATAGTATTTAACTTACAAAGTAGCCCATATATAGCCCTAATCTTAACCCTATTAAAAACACATAGAAAATACTAAAAGAGATAATTACAGCCTAACATCCTAAACTTATAAATATAACGAAATTAAACTAGGCTTTATAATAGCTTTCTAAGGCTGCTATTAAAGCGTAGGAGGAATATAAAACAGAGGCTCTTAATCACCTCATTAATTCAATGCCCCGCCGCCTCCAGGCCATTATTAATGCTAATAGCTAGTATATAAAGTACTAAATATTACCATTTAATTAAAAACACATTTATTTATCTCTTACTTACATTAAATTAAAATTTAAAGCATTTTAGCTGAGTTATAGTGGTTAAAAGTTTAGGTGTTAATTAACGCGTGGTAACGCGACGCGATTTACTACGTGACTTTTGTCCCCTTACTATAGGCCTAATACATTACTTTATTTAAAGCTAGGTATAATATTTTACTTAACCTTAAATATTTTTAATATATTCTCTTTATTAAAATCATTTAAAAATTTAATAAAGCCTAGGTTCTTATTTGATTAACTATATAATCCTTAAACTTAGTTACCTTATAAAGTACTCCTAGCGCCTTCTATCTATATAACTAGGCATAAAGACTCTATAGGAATACTATAGGCGTTATTAGTATGGCGTCTATATCTACTTAGGAGAAGGCTCCTTAGAGCCTCTAGAATTGGCCGGGTTTTCGCCCTATCACACTAATATTGGCAATGGTTATAGTATAATTAAGGGCTATAATCTTGCATTCTTGCAACCCGGCCTGGCATTCTATACTCTATCTAAGAGCACTGTACTACTGGTTGGGAGCTGTGGCAGGATCTAGCATATTTACTAGAATTCTTTTATATTCCTAAAAAAAAAAAACTAGATATAGTTATCTAAACTCTCCATTTTAACCGTAGCCTGTTAACTTAAGCGCTGTGGCCACAACGCTTTGTCCGGGGACGGGTGGACCTAACTGATGTTTATGGATGGCTATGCAGTGCGCGATGAATTAAGGGCTGACATAGCCGCGAGTTGGCCTACTGAAGATACAAACTATGAATAAAAACACGCAAAACATTAATATAAAGAAACAAGTTAGCAAATCAGTACACGCATGTCAGAAGGCTGGATACTGGGGACATTTAAAAGTGAGGCTGACTTGCAACAATGACGGGCTATTGGAGGTTGACATACTTGTTGACGTATTGAGTAACATGCGCGTGTCAAAAATAGTTGCTAATATAAGGCACATATTGTCATCGTGACGACTACAGAAGCGTTTCACAACCTTGTCCCAATGCTTTCTTGCTGTCCGAACATGCCTGTATAGGACTCAAATTACATCTTAAAATATGGGCGGTTTTGTAATTTCCGCAAGTATCGTCAAGAGGTTAACTCTCAATACAGGAACTATTGCTGAGACTGATCAATAGAGTGTATATCCTGCTATATATTTCCACTTATACGAATACATTGACTATTGGTATATCCACGATACCGTTGACACCGTTAACACGTTTCTCGGACGGTATAAGAAGGCGGTTTGACCAGTTAAGCAAGAGATGTCATGAAACGGAACTCTGAACCTACGGAGAGAAACTGAAAGAGCGAACCTTTACAAGTACCATCTCCATCGCCGAAGAGTCTCTCCCAGCAACTGTGATTGACCCATAGCTCATTTGCATGGAATCTTCGTACAACCATCCAGTGATAACGAGAGCGCCCTGCCAAATCTCGACGGCGAAGGCGCCTTCAAAGGCAGTCCTTGAACACGGGAAATACCCCGTAATCGCCGCTGCCATGGACAGCCCTCGCTGGAGGAAGTGTCCTGCAAGAGGCCCCAGATGATAGGATCCCGTAACGCGGGCGTTGATATCCACAATAAACTGCTGTCCTGACGTATTGGTTATGATGTCTACGCCAGCTGGCCCATGGTAGCCTTTGCAGTGCAAGAACTGGGCCACCTTCTCCATGGTTTGGGCATACATCTTGTGCAGAGAAGCCTGGTTTGCATAGGATATGGAGGCACCGGCCCAATGACCCTGCTTGTTAAATTGCTGCTTACAGCAAGCAATAAAGATGAGGCGTCCCTTTTGCGTCACAAAAAGAGACAGGGCCATTGTCGTGCCTGCTATGTAGTCTTGAAGAACTAACGAGGACGGATACAAATGATGGTTGGTGGGATTAAGCTTTGCGAGCGTTACTCGAAGCTGGTTGCTGAGAATCTCCTTGACCTGCGCTTTTTCATCATCGGATGATACCTCGAAAACACCCCTCGAGGAGAACGACTGCGATAGCTTCACTACAAACGGAGCACGACGCGTATCAATGACTTGCGTCATGCGAGTAATTTCTTGCTTGAGTTGGGCATCATCTTGGACGTGCTCCGGTCGAATGAGCGGGTCAATCACCGTCGAGGATGGTGTAGGCAGGCCCGACAGGGCCAGACCGCGCTTCGAGAGGATCTCATAGTGCATTTCCGGGTCAACCAGATGCGGCAGATGAGACAGGAAGTCGGAAGGCTCTGCCACGGCAATGACATCGCTTGGTGCCATGTATATGGGATTCATTGAAAAGCGCACGATGGGCTGCTGATCACGTCGCAGCTTTGTAAAAGTATTGTACGCATCAGCCTGGTATGATGGGTCAGCCTTGGAGACGCTCCCGTAGTCCGCATCAAATTTGGGCATAATAAGAGGCATCCTGCCCGCGGAGAATCCATATCTCTGTGGGAGAGTTCTGAGCTCAAGATCAATCAAGCCTTGTTCGATGGTAGTGTCTGTTGTTTTCAAATCGGGGTGATAGATGAACTTTGTGGGCAGAGTTGTTTGATGAGCCTTGGCAGCCAGCCGGTGAAAAATCAGGATCGGAAGGGAAGTGCCTTTGTTGTCGAGACGGTACAAGTCGCACAGTGTGTAGTCGAGAGTGATCAACGCATTTGACGCCATGTCGCCGGTTTCGCCAATATAGGTGAAGTATTAGTGCATGATGGTTAATGTTTCGAGCTCGTTGCGCTTCTGTACTCTGGCCATTGCTGAATTCGAGTTTTATTCACGCTGGTGTATGATTGCCTGGCTGATGACGAGTAAGAAACCTGATATTCTACAAGTCGGATACCAATATGGTATGTACACCGCTCGTCGAGAATCCAGTAGAACTGTCCTCTACGCGCCAAGAAATGCATGGGTCGCACTTCGGAGAGTGGGAAAGGGGGAAACTTGGCAGGACAGCCTATAGTAATTACTATGAGAATCGGTAGCCTAAGATCTTAGGGGCAACATAAGTCATTACGTCTAAGACAGTTTGCAAAGTTTAGAAAGTTATGTGATGGCGCAGCTCGAGTCATGCCTGCATACGTACATGTGATTTATGATATCGTAATTAGGTCTGAAACAGTCTTTACTTGATTTTCTACCTGGATTTGTGCCTCTTCCCATAAACCTGCGCGAGATTCATGTCTTACCGCCAGCCTGGTAAGATTTATCGCCACCCAGCCTGGTACGATACAGTCAATTGTTGCTCATCTGATTTTGATAAAACGGACAATGTGATAACAAAAGTCGAGATTGCTGCTGAACTTGTTATTTATCATGTGGCCAGACTTCATGGTATGTGAAATTATAATGTAGCATACCGATCTGATCATTGCGCGGACGGGCTCTGTCTCATAATGACACAACGAGCGCCCTTGCATAACATAGGTCATGACGCGAAGACTGCAAACCCTTTCAATGTAACGGATCAATTCCGTGCGTTTCTCATCTAGTATGGCCTAGACTAGTATCGACATTAAAATACCTGCCCCACAACCGCAATTCTTTTTCCAGCTTCACATCCTCTTCATGCGACCCTATATCGGACGTACCTACAGCAATGGAGAGAAACGACAGGGCAATGAACGATTCCGAGATAAATCCGAAACAAGTTGTTAATTCAGCAAAGGAAACCGATGATAATGCATCATTTCCTGACAGCGGTTTACAGGCATGGTTGGTGGCTCTAGGCGCCTTTTTCGGTCTCTTTATCAGCCTTGGCTGGCTGAACTGTAAGACTTGAACAAAAGGTGGAGGAATTTGATTTGCCTGACATTGCTGCGATATCTAGGCGTCGGCGTATTTCAGGCTTATTACGAAACACACCAGCTGAAATTGCTATCCCCAAGCGCGATATCCTGGATCCCAGCCCTAGCCACCTTCACAATCTTCATCGCAGTAAGTACTGATCCAATAGCTACCTGTTGTAGACTTGGCAAAACGATAGCTCACAAAACATGACAAACTTATGTAGGGACCTGTTGTCGGGGTTCTATTTGACCAATTTGGACCCCGTTCTCTGCTTCTAGCGGGAAGTGGACTGCACGTCCTGGGAATTCTGATGACATCCATGTCAACCAAGTATTACCAGTTTATTCTCACCCAGGCCATCTGTAGTCCAATTGGAGCTGGCATGGTTTTGTACCCTTGTCTCGCTTGTGTCATTACATGGTTCCAGAAGAGGCGCGCTTTAGCCATGGGCATTGTCACCAGCGGATCGAGTCTCGGCGGCATCGTCCTTCCCATCTTGGTCGATCACTTGGTACCTACCATCGGATTTGGCTGGACGATGCGTACATGTGGCTTTCTAATGATGGGATTACTCGTTGTTACAAACGTCACTGTGCGGTCGCGGCTGCCCCCACGGCTGAGAGAAACTGGAATTATGGGGTTCGTGAGACCCTTTACAGATCTCTCATTTCTGTTGACAGCTTGTGCTTCATTCTTCTTTGCCATGGGGTCGTTTATTCCGATTACCTTTATAGTGTCGTATGGAGAGCATATCGGCATGTCTCCAAAACTTGCTGGATATCTAGTGTCCATCTCTTGCGCGACAAGGTACTTTGACAATCCAATTCTGTCCGTAAATACATCTCTCGTATGATTTGATGGCGCTAATCAAGTGGCAAACGTTTCAAAAAGCGTGATTGGTCGAACTCTTCCGGGATACGCAGCGGACAAGATAGGAAACTTTAACGTTTCATTCTGTGCTGCGTGCATCTCTACCATCCTGGTATTTGCCCTGTGGCTGCCGAGCCATTCAAGTACAACCCTCATTGTTTATGTCTCTCTATTTGGTCTCAGTTCAGGGTCGTATACTGCCATGAATCCTACTCTGATGGCTCAGATATCAGATATCCGCGAAATTGGTTTGCGTACAGGATCCATGTATGGCTTGATATCGATAGCGGCATTGACAGGCAGCCCAATTGGTGGCGCCTTGATCACAACAGGGGAAGGGAGCTACTGGAGATTGCAACTTTTAACAGGATCCTTGCTTGCTATGGGCAGTATTTTATACCTGTGCGCTAGAATGTACTTGGCAAAAGGTCGGCTGTGGGCAAAGGTATAAGGCATCTATTGATTAGAGGTGGTGGCGGGTTAGGGACAGGCAGTGGTGGTGAAGAACTGGGTAGAAAAGAAAATGAAGTGGCACCCATGGGTGATGTGGTTGCAGGGACAGAATACAGGCAAAAGTTGGATGCCGATGAAGAAAAGTTAATAAATGGATGCAGAAGAGCGCATCTGAGATTTTAATGGCGTCCATTATGATGTTAGGACATTAGGGGGCCGTGTATTGTACTGCGAATGCGGCGCTTATGGTTTCAGGCGAAGGCTCAACGGATATTAAGCTGAGGTACGGCGCGGGCCGGCTGCGCTACACCATCCAAGTCCAAGGCCAAGGCAGAGGCAAGGCAGCCAATGGAAAGTAGAATAAACTTGGTCGAATCCCTGCGAAAACGCCACGTAAAAGCTCGTTGGTTTTTAGATTCGGTCAGATCCCCATATAAAAGCCACATCGACGCTCGTTGGCTATATAGTTGCCTTTTAACGTAGGCCACCCACCTGGGAGCCACCAAAACGCGTCGTGTACCTCTCCCCAACCACCTCATAGAAACCACAATAACTTACGCAATTTTTATTCTTTTAAAGCCAATTTTCTTCTATTAGCATTATAGAAGCTCAATATACTAAACAAGACTTTTAAAACGCGATTTAGGACATTCTTGGTGGCATAAGCTAGCGCGAGGCGGCGAAACGCTGGGGAATTCCTTATTAGTGTCACGGTCGGTGCCTACTAGATCGTCACAGTGAGGGTGACTAGAAATTGTCTATATTTGCTTAAGGAGAAGAAGGATCTAACTAGCTATGAGGTCACTATGAGTTCCTATAGGGGTAGCTATGAGATCCCTATTGGCTCCACTATATATATAATATACACAGCGCAGTCACGTACCTTCCAGCCAGGCCTAGGCCTATGACATTACCCCCCCCCTTCGGGGTCCCAGGTAAGGCCCTAGTCGTACTTAGCGAGGGCTATGGTATCTAGTAGAGCGGTCCTTAGTTCCCATGTCATCTCATTGTACCTAACCCATTTGACTAAGACTTATTCGACTTAGCCGCGGCCTCGCTGCTTTGTCCTTACGTCTACAATACGCTCGACCTTATACTTTGCTTTGCTATCCACTAGTATAGGCGCTGGTTAGGAGTCGTTGGTTACTTGCCCTAGCAGCGGGTCCATCACTGCCCTCCATAGGAGGTCAACGTAAAATCGCAGGTAGATCGCCGAGGGGACATTAAGTTTGACCACATATAAACTAATTACCTTAGTTATAATATATTTCTAATATAGGTTATTAAGTTTCTTACTAGGTCATAGTGACCTATAATTCTAAAGGTCTAGCTAGACCTTATTACTAACTTTAAAGCGTTCTATAGGATATTGCCGCTTATTAGCGGCTTCTTTATAGCGTTGTGCCGTCACTGCTAGCGCCGCTAAGGCGAAGTCTATAGCCAGGCGCTATTTCTTAAGCAGGGCCTTCGCTGCGACTTCCTCGCGAACTATCTCTAGTGTCGCTATATCTACCAGCTTAAAAGGTTCCACTAAATAGCCATACTCTAAGAAGAAAGGGCTTAGTCTAGTTACTAAGCTTACCCTATTATTTAGCGCTAACTACGCTATAGGTATAAAGCTACCTTAATCCTCTTAAGAGTAGTTAATATAATATCTTAAGAAGGCTTATATTTCCTAATTTACTTATTCTAGGCCATTGTCTATTTATAGGTAGTAGGCTATACTTAGTCGCTATCTTATCCTAGCGAGCTTATAGAACCTTTACTAGAACTTACTTATCTAATTTAAGCCTCTATTACTTATAATAGACTATAGTATGCCGTGGAATTAGAAGTAGTAGCTAATGTGTTGGGGCAGAAGGGCCACA
>FWCC01000464.1:0-13255 GCA_900169235.1 Zarea fungicola | reverse complement strand
TTTTTTTGTCACCCCCTTGCCAAAGTACCCTTGCTACCGCCGCACCGAGCAGGGGTACCTCGCCGCCCCACCAAGGCCTTCACACAGCTGTCCATTTTCAGTGGTCCCATCAATTTCCAGGGCCAGGACCCGCTTTTCCATCGCCGCTCCTCGCCGTCAATTTTTTTTTCTTCTCTTTCTTTTACTGGGCGTGTTATCCACTGTTGACCACCAAACCACCAAACCTCCCACTACAACCCACTGCAACCCACTGCAGCCCACTACCAAGACCACCAAACACCACCAAACACCAAGCACCAAGCACCAAGCAGCCTGCCCACCTTTTTCTACTCCTCCACTGCCTTGCACCACCAGAAAACATCCCGCCTTCTCCGCTCGCACCTCTTTCTTCTCAACCTCAACCTCACTCAACCTACTCAACCCACCTCTCCTTCAAACTAATCAAACACAAACATCTCATACATTTCCGATCCATTCACTCTTAATCTCGTCTACCGATTTTATTTCCATCATGTCCACCTAAGGTGCTCGTCTTCGGACGCTCATTACATCTGGTTGCGCTGCCTTGCCCCTCCGCCGGCCTCGACCAACCAGCATGTGTCTGCGATTACCGGATAATACGTCGACCAATCCGCCAACATGGACCAGTCCCAGAATACCACCGAGCAGCCATCGTGGCCACACGACCGTCCTGCCAACGGACCTCTAGCTCAGTCGGCCTCGATGCCCTTGCGAACCGCCAGCAGCACTCCCGTCTCCACGCCTGGACTCTTCAGTCCTGCTCCCACTCGTCATATCCTCCATGCCGCCTCCTTGTCCGAGAGCAATACTCCCGCACCGCCCCCGGGAGGACCTTTTCTACATCCTCTCATGACCCACAAAGTCCGAGAGTAAGTCGTTGCTACGCCTCCTGGTGGTGCACACTCAAAGCCAAACCAACTCACCACTCAACACTCACCTCTCACAGAACCCACAAGGCCCTCATTGACAATGACAACGTTACTGGTCGTAAGGTGATCAATCAGTATGAAGTCATTGAAGAAATTGGCCGCGGCATGCACGGCAAGGTCAAACTCGCCCGCAATCTCGAGACCAACGAAAATGTCGCCATCAAAATCATCCCCCGCTTCTCCAAGAAACGTCGACTTGGAAAGGTCACCGCCGTCTCCCCCGAAGACAAGACAAAGAGGGAAATCGCCATTCTCAAAAAGATCCGCCACCCCAACGTCGTCGCCCTCCTCGAAATCATCGACGACCCTGAACTTAAGAAGATTTACATGGTCCTCGAACACGTCGAGCTTGGCGAGGTTGTCTGGCGCAAAAAGGGCCTCCCCCACGTCTGCCTCTACGAGCGACGACGTGCCGAGCGTGAGATGCGTGGCGAGGATCGCTCCCTCCAAGAGATTCAGTACGACGAGATGCTCGAGCGCCGCCAGGCCCTCAAGGATCTCAAGCGTGCCCGTCTGGCCCAGAATTACAATGCCCCCGCCAACTATTGGAGCGTCGAGCATGGTGCCGCCGACGAGGGAAGCAGCGTTGCTTGGTCGCGCATCTCCTCCAAGGAAGACTTCGACATGGCCTACGACCACCCATCCCGATCCACCTCGCCCACCTCCTTTCAACATGCCTCTCGCAGGCCCTCCATCGCCTCCCTCTCTGTCGCTGGTCCGACCGAGCTGAGCGAGGACGTTTACTGGGAGGATAACATCATGACACCCGGCCCGCTCACCGCCGACATGGATCCCGTTGCCGCCCTTGATGGCGACGACGAGGATGGCAGCCGCTTCCGACGCCGCTCCCCCAGCATGGCCGACTCCATCATCTCCCACATGTCTTCCATCGACTATAACCCCCATGTCCACGACCCCTTTACCGACGACTACTCATACGTTCCCTGCTTTACCTTTGACCAGGCTCGCTCTGCATTCCGAGACACTGTCCTCGGCTTAGATTACCTACACTACCAGGGCGTTGTCCACCGCGACATCAAGCCCGCCAACTTGCTCTGGAGCAAGGATCACCGCGTCAAGATTTCCGACTTTGGCGTCTCCTACTTTGGCCGCCCCATTCGTGAGGGCGAGCCTGACGAGCCCGTCTCCGAGTCCGAAGCCAAAGATTTCGACAACGACCTCGAACTTGCCAAGACCGTCGGCACTCCCGCCTTTTTCGCCCCCGAGCTTTGCTACACCGACCTTGACAAGGAGCAGCCCAAGGTATCCGAGCAGATTGATGTCTGGTCTCTTGGCGTCACCCTCTATTGCCTCATCTTTGCCCGCATCCCCTTCCTCGCCGAGGACGAGTACCAGATGTTCAGGAAGATTGCTACCGAGGATGTCTACATTCCTAGACGAAGACTGGCCCCCGTCCACCCATCCACCTCGCCTTCCGGAACCTCCCTCTACAAACGCCAGAATAGCCGTCCCTACCGCGACGACAACGATGTCGTCTACGAAGATGTCGACAATCTCCTGTACGATCTGCTCCGCCAAATGCTCACCAAGAACCCTGAAAAGCGAATTCGTGTCAAGGATATTAAGCGCCACCCCTGGGTTGTTCAAGGTCTGGCCAATCCTATGGCCTGGGCCGAAGAAACAGACCCCGCACGTCCCCAAGGTGGCCGCAAGATTCAGGTCGACGAAAAAGACTTGTCCGCTGCTGTCGTCCCCCTTACGTTTCTCGAGCGTGCTCGGTCTGCAGTCAAGAAAGCCGTCGGCAAAGTCATTCACCCTCTCGCTGAACGCAGCGATAGCAGACCCCGCAGGCGTGCCGATAGCTCTGTAGCCAGCTCAGCAGGCGATTTCTATAGAAGCATGCCGACAACTCCCCACCATACGCTAGACAGACGCTCTGTCTTTCTACAGGATGATTTCTTTGGCTCGCGCTACAATTCGCCTTCTGTTGATCACTCTCCCACAGCTTCTGCCACCATTGCTGCAGCCCAATCCGACGCTGGTCATGGGTCTCGCACCTCGTTGCTCACGGCCTCTGATGCAAGTCGATCAGGTGCTGGACTCGCCGAGACCTTTGCCCGTGAAGCCCAGCCCACCCCTAGCCGGGGCTGGCATAGAGCTACAGCGTCCCAAGGCAAACTAGGCAACCAGTTCCTGAGCCTCACCCCTGTTATTGCCGGCCCATCGAATATGCAACCGTTTGCTTACGATGGCTTCGCTCATGGTAACAGGGGCATCTTTCCCTCATCGCGAGACCTGGAGCCCATCGCTGCCGACGGGAAACCAAGAACTGGTCTGTTCAGCAACCCGGACAAGCAAGCACCCGCGCAGGTTGGTCTAAGCCGGCCGATGGTTGCTGCCGGAAATATCTCGGGCGTTGCAAGCATTCTGGCTAAACGCCCAATCGACCAAGACAGGATCAGTGCCAGCGCATATACATCGCCCTTGTCTTCTTCTCCAGTTGCTTTTCCAGCATATCGCCACGCTCACCCCAAGTCGGACCCTGACTTCCAATCCCGTCGTGATGTTGGTCTCGTATCCCAGATAGATTCCATGGATGACCTCGCATCACAGGCCGACTCAACCAAAGCACTGGCCTCCAGTCCTGACTCATCCATCGCCGCCCACTTGGACATGGCTGGCATCATTGGCCGCGCACCAGGCAGCCAGAACCAGACGCGAGCAAGTAGCAAGCCTCGGCCAGTCTCCCTTCAGCAAGTCAACTATCTTGAACAGGATACATACGGTGCTCGGACGACCAACAAGTCTACGAGCACCGACTCCATGGAAGCTCTGGGCACTCCGCTCACCAGCCCGAGTGACACAATGAGCCCCGTGGCAACGGCTCCGACTAGCAAAGGCACATCGGAGAAGATTTTGGCTTTCCAGTCCGACCCATCCCTTCCCGCTCTGATGAGCAATGCCAGCTCCGTATCGGCAGACATGGAGGCCGAGCTGCTCGGCCGGCCAGGTATTGTCCCAAGCCAGGCACCCCTCCCCGGAGCGGGCGAGCAACCTGGCTCCGACTCATTCGCCAAAGCCGAAAACGGCTATGTCGGTGAGCAGCCAGTGTTTGCCAATGCTTCGGCCATGGAAAGTGGCCCTCTTGCTGTGCAATTGGATGCGACTGCTCCCTTGCATCCTGCCGAGCCCGTCCCAGACGAGCACTGCCCAGCCGAGGTCCCAGACGACGACGACGCTAGCGATGATGACGGCTTCTGGCTCATGGCAAAGTCTAAGAAGAAGACGCTGAGCCCTGCACCACGCCGACGGCCACCATTTGAAGCCAGGCGGCGGGACACGAATCTGAGCAACATTAGTGTTGCAAGTGATGAGACGGCAAAGCGTGTCATTCTTCACCCCGAGGACGACATTTGGCAAGCAGGCGGTTAAACGATAACGAATACGCATTTTATTTTTCCCGCCAGCGGCGAAAGAATGACTGAAATGAATTAAAGACATGCGGCATGGTCTCTGAGGTTGCAAATCACACTACATTTTAATTTACGAACGATTGATGTTTTTTTTATGCACGTTGACTCGTGTGTTGAGAGCATCAGGTACGCTGAACATTTTTTTTGTCCTTTTATTTCATGGCCATGATCCTATTAGAATGGGAATGGTTTATGAGTACGATATTTTTTTTTGAGGAAGAGATAGAAGGAAATCTCTAGATGGGATACGGCAAACGGGAAAGATTGAACTTTTTTTTCTCATTTTTTCTTTGCATTGGGTGGAAATCTTTTTGTTGCATTTTTCTTCTGCATGGGGCTTGAATTTGAATTGTCCTGGCAGAGACTTGAAATGTTTCCAGCCTGCTTCCAGCCTGTTTTTTTTTATTTTTTTTATTGTTTCTGCCATGGGAGATGATGGACTCTGGGGGATTGGGATGGATTTTGTTTTTTAAAGATTGGGAAATATACCCCCCTCCTTTGGTGGTGTGGAACATTGTTCTTTTGGGAGAGGTTTCTTTTTGAGGCTTTTGATTTTTGTCAAACTCATCTACAGTGATGGGTTCTCTTTTCTCTCTCCATTCCACTTTTCTTGTTTGTTATTCTTCTTGCAGCTGTAATACCAAGAGAGAAGGCTATTTGTATAGACAGACGTATTATGAAGGAGGGGAAATTTATATGCAAAGGCGCTGACGCCCCAGGAGCGTCGTGTCTTTTTTCCTTGATCTTTTTTCATTGGCCTTGCTTTGTGACTGTATGAGTAGAAGGTGAACCGTGACTCTATGACTCTTTCTGTTGGTGTGGTTTGTGAATCAATGTGTCCCTGCATCATGTGAGGTAGATCCGTATTTGTAGTATATCATGTAGCAGTAGGTCAAGATTGGGAGTAGATTGGTATATTAACTTGTGATTTTGATTTTCCTAGTTTAAACACGGTCTCCCACAATACAATTGAGCCACTTGGGCATATATTTATTCCGGGTGATTGATTGCTAGTAGCCAATACAGTGAGGAAATGGAGGCCAATAAAACAAAGCTGTCACAGCGTAGGAAAAAGTTGGATCAAGAGGTCGGAGATGTAGATGTGGACGATTCAATTTATTACACTATACATCTACTTTTCTTCATTATCTCCTTAAAAGAACCGAATCGTCTCCCCCCTGGCCGCTGCACTCCTCTTCATGTCCTGCATCATCCAATACGCAATGGCCATGGAGACCGACGCCAGACCCAGCGAAAACACCGTGCCCACCAGGACAATCACCAGGGTATTGTCCGCGTCCGAGTTCCTTCGCGCGTGGTGAATCTCGCGGACGAGGTTGACCAGGGTCGTGGCCATTTGCTCGCGGCCAAACGTCTCCTTGACGCGGCGGGCGCCCTCGTCGCCCATGCGCTCGCGGTCCGCGTCGCCCAGCAGCAGGGCGTGGCGCATGACGGCGGACCAGGCGAGCGGCTCATACGGGTCGCGCAGCCAGCCCGTCTCGCCCTCGACGACGGTCTCGACGGGCCCGCCCGTGTTGGCGGCGAGGACGGGGACGCGCGCCAGCATGGCCTCGAGGGGCACGATGCCAAAGTGCTCGTTGGCGGGGGTGTAGACGAGCAGGCTGGCGGCGCGGAGCAGGGCAATCTTGAGGTCGTTGGGGACGGAGAGGAGGAAGAGCACGGGCGCGGCGGTGTCGGCGGGCCGGCGGGCGGTGGGGTTGTCGGCGTTGTTGATGGTGTCGTGGGCCAGGTCGCACTCGTTGGCGAGCGACTGCAGCTCGCGGTGGTACTCTACGTTCTCGGCGACGCGGAGGTCGTAGCCGCCGGCGAGGACGAGGCGTACGCCCTGGCGCTCGTCGGGCGGGATCGAGGCAAAGGCGCGGATGGCAAGGCCAATGTCCTTCTTGCGCTCAAAACGGTTGATGCTGAGGAGGACGCGGTCGCCCTGGGGGAAGAGCGGCGCGACCTGGCCGGCGGTGGCGATTTCGTCCTCCTTGGCGTCTGTGTCGACGCAGGGGTAGATGATGCGGGCGTCGGTGTTTTGGAGCAGCTCGGGCCATGTCAGCTGGACGACGCTCTTGGTAAAGTTGGAGTTCATGGCGACGGCATCGGCAAAGCTCATGGACCACTCCTCGAGACGGTCAAAGGGTATGCGGTATATGCGCTTGAGGAAGGAGGCGTTGCGGCCCTGGACGAGGAGCAGATCGGGAAAGTGGCAGTAAAAGACGATGCCGGTTTTGGGCGAGACGAGGAGGCGCAGCCAGGGCAGGCCGGCGGAGAGCTGGTCGACAATGAAGATGGAGGGCTTGAGGTCCTCGAGCTCGCCAGTGATCCAGATGTGCAGCATGAGGTGGATCTGGCGGAGAATGGCGCAGAGGATGGTGAATCGGCCGAAGAAGGATCGTGGGATGAGCCAAGAGCCCTTGACGCGGACGTCGAGCGTGCCTGGAAGCCCGTGTTAGTAGTACTGAGGAGAAGCTTCGGGAAGCTGTAGGGAATGCTCACCATCACGGCATTCGTCAAAGCAGTGGTTGGGATCGCAGTGGTTTGTGTAAATGACAACGTTGGCGCCCTTGTTCTTGAGGCCAACGGCGGCGTCGACGACGAGGCGCTCGGCGCCACCAATGCCCAGGTCCGGGTGGAAGAAGACGTGGGTGCCGCCGACGGGTTTGGGGACGTATTTGGGGATGGGCGCTGGAGGGGGGCGGTTGGCCCTTTCCTGTTCGTGTTCTTCGCGCAGTGCCTTCATGGCTGCTCTCGCTCTCGGGCCGTACTTTGGCTTATAGTAGCCCGGCCCGCGGTATTCCTGGCTCATGGCGGCGGTTGTTTTGCGCCAGGGAGGTCTGTGGAGGTCGTTTGCTGGCGCGAGGCTGCCGGGTGAGGCTCTCAATCGAGATGCTGTTGGCAGGACGAGGGATTAAGTGCGACAGTTGGTTGGTTGGATGCTCCCGCCGCTCGAGCTCCAGGTTGTCCTCTTTTCTGGGCTTTGTCGGGTCAGGCTGCAGCTCCCACGTTACTTGTCCAACAAGTCATCCGAACCACTGTAAATGTTGGAGGTGCAGCAAGGCTGGTGGGGCTAATGCGACGCAGCGCCGCAATTAATGGCTGGCAGGCTGGTGTTGCAGTGATGGCGCAAAGTAGAGAATTGGATAATTGTAGTCTGATGAATAAACGTATGCGCAGTCGGTGAGCAAGTCTGGTGATGCGTTTGATGTTGGAGGCAAGTTGTGAAGCTGCCAGCTGCAGCAAACGGGATTGTTTGTAGATGAAGTACCTACCGCCCACGGCGTTGACTGTGTACCAACGTGGATGGCAAAGTATATCAACTTTACAGAATTAGTATTCCATTAAATATCTATCCGATCAAGTCTTGATGAATTATTCATTTCAAGACGGACAGGCGGAGAGCTTGGTGGCCGTTTTTGCAGCCCACGGCGCATACTCAATCCTCAATACAACATGCTCAGTGCAACAATTCATTTATAATTCGTTAATTTCCTTTTACATATTCTCTATTCGATACAACATGACCGTCCTCTTTTATCTAGTATTTTCTGCCTCAAAGTCTCGCCTTGCCCGCCCTCCACTGCTCATACCACACCTTGCCAAACTCGACCCTCTCCGCCGCCTTGTCCTGAATCTCCTGGAACCGCCTCTCCTCCTCAATCAGCCCGGGCCCCGTCAGCTCCTTGATGAGCTCCTTGTACACCTCCGCCTTGATGGTCCCGTACACGCCCGACTTGGCCTTTTCCGCCAGCTTGCGCTTCGCAATAAACGCCAGCCCATCCTCCAGCCCGTTCGGCGCCAGCGCATCCGCCACGCCCATGTCCACAATCTGCTGGCCCGTCAGCTGGCTGCCCTCCAGTGTGAGATCGCGCAGGGTCGTGGGGGACGTCTTGGCGCGGAAGAGGGCGCACATGGCCGGCGTGAGGACCAGGCCGTAGGGAAGCTCGGGGAGGCAAAAGTAGCCTCGGGGGCTCGGGGCCAGGCGGTAGTCGTGCGCCATGGCGAGCATGAGACCCGCGGCGTAGCAGTGCCCGTTGATGAGGGCCACGGTGGGCATCGGGTAGCTCAGGAAGCGGGCCCAGAGGCTGTAGAAGAAGGGGAAAAAGGACTCCTTGTTGGACACCGAGTGCTCGAGGTCGAAGCCGTTGGAGTAGAACTTGGGGCTGGACGAGGTGGTGACGACGACGCCCGGCTTGTAGGGCCCGTACTCGAGAATGTCGAGGGCGGCGAGGAGCTTCTTGCAAAAGGGCGTCGTGAGGCGGTTGTCGACGGGCGAGTCCCAGGTGAGCACGTAGACCTGGGGCTGGGGCTCGGTGCAGGTGATGGTGCCGCCGGGATGCTTGCCGCATGGGCCGATGGGGAGGGTGAAGAGAGGCGCCGAAGCCATTGTGTGAGAGGGACAGAGAGAGATGTCAATCCGGCTAGTTTGTGCTTGGTAGTTGTTCTCGAGATGGACAAGAACAAGGAAAGGAAAAGAATGGAAATGCCGCCCCCTTGTTTAAATGTAAATGATCATGACAAAAGTAAAACGGCGGCGGTCATGCTGGTTTTGGTCGACATAGCTTGGTCCTCCACATTTTGAGTTGGACCTCGGCAGCATCGGGGGTTGTGGGGAAGAAGGCGTTCCAGACGAATGGCTCGTTGATTTTCTGATTACGAACTTGAAATTCCGGTTGAGGATCGCGGGGCAACTCTCCCATTGCTTATCCTTTCTTGTCTCGTATGGCACGCATTGGAAACGGATATTTAATAGCTTGGTAATTAGGCGCTGATGCCTGCCCAGGTTGATGGCAGTTGTCTCCATCACATGTCACTACATCTCCAAGCATCCACAAGATATAAGCCAGCGATATCTCAAGGCACAGTAAATAATTTAAATAATTTAAATAATTTAAATAATTTAAATAATTTAAATAATTTCAAAGGTGGAAAAAATCTTAAAAGTTTCTTAAAAATCAATAATTAAACAAAAAGACAAGATCAAAACTGTATATATGCTCTATGCTCGTGTGTATGGGTATAGTGGTCCAATATTCTGAATCAAACAAAACAACTCTTAAAAGGTATTAAAAAAGATATCGCTCTTTGCCTCTCCAATTTATTCCCAATACTGTTACGCCGCCATGCCAGGGAAAAAAATCAACAAAAGAAACACACCCGTAGTCAGCCAGACCTCTCTACTCCATCGGTCGAGGCTCCTCAATCGTCAACGGCGCATCATCACTCACAACCCCCCTCTTCCTCACTGTCCCCGTGTTGTTGTTACCACTACTGCTTTCCGACGTAGCAGTGCGCTGCGCAACCAGATCCCTCTCCGCCTGAATCGCCCTGTTGCGCTTCTCCTCCACGTCCTCCCTCTTCACCAGCCTTCTCAGCCCCTCGCTCGCCTGCAGCAAGCCATCAATGCTAATCGCATGCTCCGTCATGTGGTGATTAATGTACGTGTACAGCCCGGCCGCCGTGTCGCACTGCAGCAGGTTCCGCTCATTCAGCTTCAGCAGCGCCAGCGCCACTTGAAACAGAAACGTGCTCCCATCATTCGTGCACAGCACCACGTCCCACACCCGAAACAGCGCCTCGGCGCACAAGCAATCCGTAAACACGGACAGGAACCACTGAAACGTCAGCGCCTCCAGCTCAATCGACAGCGCGTCCAGGTGCGCCGACAGCCGCGGCAGCACCGTCGCCACGTACTGCCGCAGCACCTGCTGGTCCGCCCGCGATGCGATGAGCGAGTGGTCGTAGTAGCCCGGAGGCAGGATATTCTCCACAATCGACGCCAGGATCCAAAACGCGTCCTCCGCCGACGGCGTCATCAGCAGCAGGTTCGCCGCAATCAGGTTCATGCCCTGGCAGTAGCCCACCTCCTTGTTGCGCCGCGCGTACGCCAGCAGCACCTCGGACAGCTTGGCCACCCCGGGCCCCTCGCGGAAGAAGATGTTGTCCGTCAGGGTCCGGTGAATGTCCATCTGAATCTGGCTCACCACGCTCGCATCGGCAGCATCATCATCATCGTCGCCGGCCGCGCCGCCGCTCTGCGCCACAATGTCATCGTAGTAGCCGGGGATGCGCAGCGCCGTCGCCCCCGAGCACTCGGACCACACCTTGGACCGGTACGCCACGGGGATGCCGCCCAGCACCAGCGTCTTGAACTCGTTCCACTTGGCCCGTCCCACCTTGCCCTTGATGCCCAGGCCCGCGATGCCAATCATTTCGCCGTCGGCCACGCGCGTCTCGGGGAGGATCACGGCCGGTCGCTCGAAGCGCGCCTCGGCTGCGGCGTTGGCGGCGGCCACCGCAGCTTCGCCCTCGCGCTTGCGCTCGGCGCGCACCTTGCGCAAAAAGTCGTTCCAGCGCACCGTCTTGTCTCGTTGCAGCGAGTCGTGCACTTCGCTGAGCTGTTGGAGCAGTAGCTTGACGGGCTCGGCGTCATCCAGCACAAGCGTCGTTGCAGTCGAGGTTGTCGTCGCAGCAGACTCTGCCTCGGAAGACTGCGTCGTCGTAGTCGTCGTCGTCGTCGTGTCATTGTCCACCGCCGTCGTCGTTGTGCTGGCCGCGGGCACCAACCCGGCATTGGTCGATTTGATAATGCTGCTGCTGCTACTACTATGATGGACTCTCGTCGGCTCATTGGCTAGCTGCTCCGACTCGCGACTGCTCTCCGCCGCCTCCAGCACCTCGAGCGCCGAGGCACTGACGCTGGGCGTGTGGCTCAGCAGTTCCGTCGGAAACGTCGCAATGCTGAGATAGTCCTGCCAGCGTTTCGGCTTGTCGTCTTGCGCCTTGTCCTCCATGCTCACGGGTGTTGAAGGACGCCCGTCGCTCGAGACGCTCCACTTGGGGCTTGGCAAGTCATCCAGGAGATTCGGCGAGATGCCCGTCCTCCCGTTCATGAGCATCTCGGCGCGGCTGCCCTTGCGGATGCGGCGCGCCATCTGCTGCGCCTCTCGCTGTCGCTTCTTTCGGCGCTGATCGTAGATGAAGCCGAATCGGTCCGTCAGATGCTCGCTGCTGCCGTATCTGTTGTACATTTGCGTCAGGGTAGGGGGCTGCGATTCAGGCGGTAGGATAGCATCCATTTCCACGGGTCCGTAGCTTTCTTGGCGAGCAGCAGCCGATTTCGGTGGGCTGCCGGCCATGCCTCCCCAAAGCTCCTGCGCCTGCGCTCGGGAGCTCACGGGGGTGGCACCGGAGCCGTGTGTCGTGCGTCTCATGGCCATGAGGGCCTTGGGCCCTGCAACAGACGCAGCTCTACCTGTCGGGGCAGTCTTGCCGCTGGCGGCAGAACGGCCCCGCGCCGACAGCGCCTTGTCTGTCGTACTGACGGCGCGTCCGCGAGATTCAGATTGTGGGGTGGCTGCTCCTCCGCCAGCTACCAGTTTGAGCGCCAAGCTGGCCAAGGAAGCCGGTGCTTTGTGGTCACTGGCGCCCGAATATATGCTAGATGTTCTGCTAGATGACCGTACAGATCGGGCGTCGGGAGGATCAAAGAGGTCATCTTGGAGGGTCGGTCGTCGATCGAGACTCGAGTGTGACCGGAGCGCCGTGGCCGCATCGCCGTTGACACTACTGCCGCGACTCGATTTTTTCGCGGTTCCTGAGCCCCAAATCATGTCTCGCCAACCGCGAAGAGTGCCTTTGGATGCCCCGCCAGCGCCGCTGCCACCACTTGCGCTGGTAGACACGTTTGTCGAGCCGAGTCGTACAGTGGAACTCGACAGGTCGGTCTCGCCGTACACATTTTCCGACATTGTGTTTTGCATCGCATCACTCATAAGGTCGCTCAAGCCACCGTCTGCGGTCGTCTCTTTTCCCTGCGTGCTTTTGGCGCCCTTCATCTCGGCTTCGACGACGCGCAGTCTTGTTTCAAACTCCATGGTGGAGAGTCCGCATTCACGGATGATTCGCCGCAGGGCTCGTTCTCGTTCGTCGGCGCGGCGTCTCAGGGTGGCCATCTGGGCATCGCGCTGGGCCAGGTCTTGGGCGAGCTGTCTGACCAGGGACACGGCGCCCTGCCGCGCAATCAGTCTCTCGAGGTGCCCATCGTCCGCCTGATGCAAGGCACCGGGCACAGAGCGGGTGAGGAGCGCATCTTGAAAGAGGGCGTCTCGCGAGGTGGGGCTGTTGTTGCTGCCGTTGCCATGGCCGTGTCCGTCAGTCAAGGTGTCAACAATTGACGGTCTCCCCGCTATCGTGCGAAAGCGACGGTTCTCGGATTCCTGCGTGGCCGTCTTGAGGCGCTCAAAGTTTCCACTGCCGCTAGCATCCGTGCTGTCGGGACCGAAGCTGGGGAAGCTCGTCAGGGACTTGTCGCTGGCGGCGATGCTTGACGAGGAACGGCTGCTTGTCTGGGAGTTGAGTCGGCGCGACTTGCCGGTGCGGACGGTGCTGCGATGGGAGCGGGCGGACGAGGTGCTCTGCTGGGAAACGGAGCGCTCGAGGCCCAGCGAAGCCTGGTGGTCCGTCATGATGGCGGCCATCGTGGGCTCCGCGAGAGGGACGACGAGATGAATGACGTGTATATGGCGTTGATTTCTTTTTACTCTTTTTCTGTTGTGGGATATCGTTCAAATGGTGGGTGTTTGTTTATTCGGTTTGGAGGAGAAGAGGAAAAATCGGTGGGCGTGTTTGTTGGGTTTGAGAGGGGGATAGTCATGGGTAGGTAAATTAATTAAAGAGGTTCGTCAGGTGAGGGCCAACTTTCTTGGTGGGCCAATATCGAATCTCAGCAGCAACAAGCAAGACAGGGTTCCCTTTTGGGACCAGCCAGGCCAGCCCACCCCAGTCAATCAAGGCGACACACGGGCAAATGAAAAAGGTACGCGACAAGATGTGAGATACGAAAATGTAGAATATAATTATAAT